>SJYC01134537.1:0-17690 GCA_006408675.1 Madoqua kirkii
CTGGGGGGCTCCAAAGTCACTGCAGATGGTGACTGCAGCCATGAAATTAAGGGATGCTTACTCCTTTGAAGAAAAGTTATGACCAACCTAGATAGTATATTCAAAGCAGAGACATTACTTTGCTGACTAAGGTCCGTCTAGTCAAGGCTATGGTTTTTCCTGTGGTCATGTATGGATGTGAGAGTTGGACTGTGAAGAAGGCTGAGTGCCGAAGAATTGATGCTTTTGAACTGTGGTGTTGGAGAAGACTCTTGAGAGTCCCTTGGACTGCAAGGAGATCCAACCAGTCCATTCTGAAAGAGATCAGCCCTGGGTGTTCTTTGAAAGGAATGATGCTAAAGCTGAAACTCCAGTACTTTGGCTACCTCATGCGAAGAGTTGACTCATTGGAAAAGACTCTGATGCTGGGAAGGATTGGGGGCAGGAGGAGAAGGGGACGATTGAGGATGAGCTGGCTGGATGGCATCATGGACTCTATGGACGTGAGTCTAAGTGAACTCTGGTAGTTGGTGATGGACAGGGAGGCCTGGCGTGCTGCTATTCATGGAGTCGCAAAGAGTCGGACACGACTGAGACACTGAACTGAACTGAACTGAATAAAGACATCTAAACATTCGTTTTCCCTGTGGTTCAGCTGGTAAAGTATCTTCCTGTAATGCAAGAGACCTGGGTTCCATCTCTGGGTTGGGAAGATCCCCTTGAGAAGGGAAATGCTACCCACTCCAGTATTCTGGCCTGGAGAATTCCATGGACTGTCCATGGGATTACTCAGATCAGATATGACTGAGTGACTTTCACTTCCCAAACAATTGGAATCAGATATGTAATGAACTAAATGATAATTGAGAAAAACTTTCTGTATGCTAAAAAATCATCCATGCTCAGTTGTTCAGTCATGTCTGACTCTTTGCAACCCCTTGGACTGTAGCCCTCCAGGCTCCTCTGTCCATGGGATTTTTCAGACAAGAATACTGGAATGGGTTTCCATTTCCTGAACCAGGGAGTCTTCCCTCACCCAGGGTTCAAACCTGTGTAGTTAAAAAATAGATACCAATATATAGATCAAAATGCCTCATTATTTGACATAATTAATGAAATTAGAACACAAGCTCTCTAATTCTAGCAATATTTTTGAATCAAATATAATTTAAATAAGAATATATAAATATACAGGGAAATCCAACATTCAGTCAGAGGAAAAGATATTCATAAATCATTATAAGAAGTATGGCTGACCATAGTTTTTCATTGGAGCTTTTAGAAACCAAATAAATATAGAGCACTGATACAGAAATTTTTTTAAGTGGTGGCTCAATTTTTTCCATTATATTGTGAATGTAGAAGAGATTTTCTCTTTGAAAATCAGTCAGCACTCATTTTCATTATACCATTCTCATGTGCTACTGTCTGTAGGAAGAGAATATATTAGACATTGGATTTGAGAACTCAATTTACTCTACACTTATATTTCTCCTGCAAAACCATAAAATCTGATTGCATATATCAGTCAAGATAGCCTAGCTGACTTGTGTCTGCCGAGAGACAAGATCAAGGTCTGCTGTCAAATTGTTTCCAAATCCTCCTCATCAGAGCCTGGTTTCTGAATAATTACCAACAGTTTTCCGTTTTGTTGTTGAAAGCTCGTTGACGTACAATATTATGTTAGTTTCAGGTGTGCCACATAGTGATTTGGCACTCACATAAATTATGAAATGATACCGCAATAACTTCAAACAAAAGCTTATTTTTGATCCATACAAAGTTACTAAAATGATATTGACCGTATTCCTTATGCTGTGTATTACATCCTCGTGGCTCCTCTTTTTTTAAGTGGAGATTTCTACCTCTCAATCCACTTCACCTGTTTCTCCCCTCCCTCTGGCAGCCACTGTTTGTTCTCTGTACCAGCAAATCTCTTTTCACGTCATTTTGTTGGCTGGTTTGTTTTGTATTTCAGATTCCACATATAAATGAGATCACATGGTGTTTGCCTTTGTCTGACTCATTTACCATAATGTCTTCTAGATCCATCTGTCTTGTCACAATGGCAAGCTTTCATTTTTTATGACTAATATTCCAACCCGTAGGAAAGATACACACACACACACACACACACACACACACACACACACCCCTTCCTTGAGGCTGAGGCTCCTGAATGTTGAAAGAGACAATGTGTTCAGTTTAAGAAACTATGTTCAAAATTGCATTATTTTGACTTAGAAATTAAGGGAAGGCATGCAATTTTTATCAAAAAGGAGATAGGTCATAAAATATTGAAGTAATTCTTCAGTTTGGGATCTTCAGCATCCTTCAGGAGAGAATGATCCTTCTGTCTCTTTAAACATCTTTTTCAAAATTTTAACAGGTCAGAATTGAGTTAAAGTTTATAAAACTCTTAGAAAGGATTGAATCGCTGTTACATGCAGTCTTTCCATTTAGAAACCATAGGTTTTATTTATTAAAAACTGTGGTACTTCTTTCAGCAATATGTTTGTCTTCCATGTATAAGTTTATGTTTCCAGTTGCTTCAAGATAGTCTTTGGCTGTAAAAATAATTAAAAACAAAATGAAGCAAAACTCCATAACCTAGGGATTATCACCTTTAATCTTATATCTGTTCACAACCAGGATTTAGATAAATTAATAAAATAATCTTCTGCTGCCCTACAGGAAAAGCCTATTAAGAGAAGATTTTTCTTGTTTTGACTACTCTCTAGGTTCAAAACACAGGATTTCTTATACTGGCTATCTATATATCTATCCTTATATAAATTACCTAACCCCTTTAATGTTTGTATCTTTGTCTGGAAATGATGATGTCATTCTGGATCATCAGTTTAGATTTCTTCTTTCTCTAATGCCCTAGAATTCTTTGGTACTTCTACATTATGTTAGTCCATTTTCAAGTTTCACTTTATGGAAACTCTATCTGAGACGTTAAGAGAACTTCGACCTACTTATGTTATCAGTCACCTTGTAGGAGCCTCATACTTCATATCTTATGCACTCACCCAGATGCACCCAGTCAGTTTTTAGCAACACCCAGCAACCCACTCCAGTGTTCTTGCCTGGAGAATCGCAGGGACGGGGAGCCTGGTGGGCTGCAGTCCATGGGGTTGCACAGTCGGGCACGACTGAAGCGACTTAGCAGGAGCAGCAGCAATGATACATGCGCTGTTTTCTTTCAGGAATTTATGGCTGACAAAATAGCCCTAGTTAACACGAAAGGAAATGCTCAGCAAAGACTCGTTTTAATTGTTCAAATCAATTTTGAAGCAAGTAGTACATCGCAGAAGCCACACTTACAGATTTATCTCTCAAATTGTTTCATTTTTTCATTTGTAGCATTTTGTAGCATTATTATATCCATTTTTGTCAGTATTGCAATATACTTCAATCATTTCAGTTCAGTCACTCAGTCATGTCCGACCCTTTGCAACCCCGTGGACGGCAGCACACCAGGCTTCCCTGTCCATCGCCAACTCCCCGAGCTTACTGAAACTCATGTCCATCGAATTGGTGACTCCATCCAACCATCTCATCCTCCATCATCCCCTTCTCCTCCTGTCTTCAATCTTTTGCAGTATCAGGGTCTTTTCCAATAAGTCAATTCTTTGCATCAGATGGCCAAAGCATCAGAGTTTCAGCTTCAGCATTAGTCCTTCCAATGAATACGCAGGACTGATTTCCTTTAGGATTGACTGGTTTGATCTCCTTGCAGTCCAAGACTCTTAAGAGTCTTCTCCAACACCACAGTTCAAAAGCACCAATTCTTCAGTGCTCAGCTTTCTTTATAGTCCACTTCCCACATTCATATGTGACTACTGGAAAAACCATAGCTTTGACTAGACAGACCTTTGTTGGCAAAGCAATGTCTCATTTTAATATGCTGTCTAGGTTTGTCATAGCTTTTCTTCCAAGGAGCAAGCTTCTTTTAATTTCATGGCTGCAGTCACCATCTGCAGTGATTTTGGAGCCCAAGAAACAAAAGTTTGTCACTGTTTCCGTTGTTTCCCCATCTATTTGCCATGAAGTGACGGGACTTGATGCCCTGATCTTAGTTTTCTGAATGTTGAGCTTTAAGCCAGCTTTTCACTCTCCTCTTTCACTTTCATCAAGAGGCCCTTTTGTTCCTCCTCACTTTCTGCCATAAGGGTGGTATCATCTGCGTATCTGAGGTTATTGATATTTCTCCCGGCAATCTCAATCCCAGTTTGTGCTTCATCCAGTCTTGCATTTTGCATGACGTACTCTTCATAAAAGTTAAATAAGCATGGTGACAATATACAGCCTTGACATACTCCTTTCCTAATTTGGAACCAGTGTATTGTTCTATATCCAGTTCTAACCATTGCTTCTTGACTTACATACAGATTTTTCAGGAGGCAGGTAAGGTGGTCTGGTATTCCCATCTCTTTAAGAATTTTCCACAGTTTGTTGTGATCTACACAAAAGCTTTGGTGTAATTAATAAAACAGAAGTAGATGTTTTTCTGGAACTCTCTTGCTTTTTCGACGATCCAGCAGATGTTGGCAATTTGATCTCTGGTTCCTCTGCCTTTTCTAAATCCAGCTTGAACATCTGGACGTTCACGGTTCATGTATTGTTGAAGCTTCTCTTGGAGAATTTTGAGCATTACTTTACTAGCGTGTGAGATTAGTGCAATTGTGCAGTAGTTTGAGCATTCTTTGGCATTGACTTTCTTTGGGACTGGAATGAAAACTGACCTTTTCCAGTCCTGTGTAGCCACTGCTGAGTTTTCTAAATTTGCTGGCATATTGAGTGCAGCATCATCTTTTAGGATTTGAAATACATCAACTGGAATTCCATCACCTCCACTATCTTTGTTCATAGTAATACTACAATAAAGTAATTTTATTTAATTTAAACAATCAGACAAAGAAGCCCAAACAAAGAAACTTGCTAGGAATAAAGAGGGACATTTTATAAACAGGAAAAGGCAATTACTCAACTACTGTTTCTTGCAAAAAGGCATAAGTGAACATTTTAGAGAAAAAAAAATATTCTCCATGTTGATTGGTTTGTTGGATACTTGGATGTGTACGTTTGTCAAAACTATCAAACTGTACACTTCAAATGGACACATTTGTTGCATGTAAACTATAGCTCATGAGTGCATGCTTAGCCACTGAGTTGTGTCTAACTTTTTGTGACTCCATGGACTGTAACCCACTAGCCTCCTCTGTCCATGGGATTTTCCAGGCAAGACTACTGGAGTGGGTTGTCATTTCCTTCTCCAAGGGATATTTCTGACCCAGGGATTGAATCTGCATCTCCTGCATTGGCAGATGGATTCTTTACCATTGAGTCATCTGGGAATAAAATTAAAAGAGAAAAAAACAACATTTGCCAAATGAACCATAAGTAGTCTAGGGTTGTATCTAGTGATTTAGGATATTTGCTCTTTGGCCAGACTGCTAGGGGCTAAGTACTGCCTCTACTCTTACCATATGTAAAATTAAAGGGAACTTTTCTGCACCTCAGTTTGTCTTTAAAACTCATTGTCATAGTTAAATCATGGTTGTGAGGATTAAGTGAGTGAATACAAATTAAATGCTTAGAATAGTGTCACACTAAGAACTCCATAGATACTTAGCTATTGCCGGATGTGTATCCTTTGCTTAACCTGATTAACAGATGCTTCTGACAATTTATAACATGACTTTAATATATCAAAAGGAGAAAGCTAAGAGGAGGAGGAGAAGAAATTAGTAATAGCACTTTATTACAAAGCAGTTTTTAAACTAGGAATTAATTAGAATTGGTTTGCTTGTCTAGATTGTTAGTTTGAGCAGTGACAAGTGCCTTTCTGTAACTGATTTGCATAGTTGGCATACACCCTGCAGGGAAAGACGGCAGCCAAATACAATTTAGAATTGTTGCCAAGAATGCTTATAACTTGATTTGGAATTTCTTAGGAGGAACCTCTGGGCTTTCTTTACACACAGGAGGTACTTAATGAGTACATTTGAATAAATTAATGAATGAAAGAGCGTGGGACTCATTCTGAGTTTGTGACACTAGTGATCCTGCTTTAAAACTCTTCAAAAGAAAAACCCAAGAAGAGAACAAAATATACGTTGGTCCCAAAGGGGCTTGTTTCTTTAAGAAACTTCTTGAAGTACTGTGTAGCTCTATTTCCACTGTAAGATTCAGAAGTAGCCCTGCTAATTGCTGTCCTAATGAGCAATGATCTCTAAATAATTTTTATCTTGCACCTTATCGATAAAAGGTTTATCCACCTCATATTTGTGCATTTATTTTTTCATAACATATACATTTAACTACTATGGTAACATAGCATGCATAACTCATAAAATATAAATTGAAGAGAATGAGATGAAGACACAATAAATAATATTTTTATATATGATATTGCTAATTGTAGATGACTCCATATTATTATTTGGAGAAGGCAATGGCACCCCATTCCAGTACTCTTGCCTGGGAAATCCCATGGGCGGAGGAGCCTGGTAGGTTGCAGTCCATGGGGTTGCAAAGAGTCGGACACAACTGAGCTACTTCTTCTCTTTTCCCTTTCACGCACTGGAGAAGGAAATGGCAGTCCACTCCAGTGTTCTTGCCTGGAGAATCCCAGGGATGGGGGAGCCTGGTGGGCTGCCGTTTATGGGGTCGCACAGAGCTGGACACGACTGAAGCGACTTAGCAGCAGCAGCCATATTACTATGAACTACTATTTCAAGGCCAAACGTACACTTAGGTTTGAGTATTACTTTCGCTCCCAGTTTATACCCTGGAGAAGGCAATGGCACCCCACTCCAGTACTCTTGCCTGGAAAATCCCATGCATGGAGGATCCTGGAGGGTTGCAGTCCATGGGGTCACTGAGGGTCAGACATGACTGAGCGACTTCCCTTTCACTTTTCACTTTCATGCGTTGGAGAAGGAAATGGCAACCCACTCCAGTGTTCTTGCCTGGAGAATCCCAGGGACAGGGGAGCCTGGTGGGCTGCCGTCTATGGGGTCACACAGAGTTGGACACGACTGAAGCGACAGCAGCAGCAGCAGCAGCAGCAGTTTATACCCTAGAATGTGACTGACAAGAACTTCCACTAGGAGTCAGGAAACACATACCAGCGCTCACTTTTTGCTGGTAAGTCGGATGCTCTTAGCATTGTTTTAAATCTTCGTTTTCTTAGGCATATTTTCAATCTTTTTGCCTCATTTCATAATGCTTAGCTTAAATAAAACTGGATAACATGATTTATGAATTCACTTAGTTGGGTCCATATACAATACAGTATACTATGGAACTGAAATGCGATGAAAAATGAGGGACTCACTGTCAAGCACTCTTCCTCAGGACATGGCATGACAAGTGACTGATATGTGCCTCAGTAGAGGACTAATGCAAATCTATCTATCTAATCATATATATCTTAGTAAAGATTAATTTAGATCTAATTTTACATAAAATGAAATACGAATGAGGGCATTAATATTTTGTTGTGGCTCCTTTATAGATCACCTTGCTGATTCACTGGGATTCCCGTAACCTCCTTGAGCAACCTATCAGGAAAGAAGAGAAGCCTCAAGGGTAGTGGGTATGAATTTGCAGCCCAGACCTGTATGTAATAATATATGTCTTTGTTCTTCTGTAACTGAACTTGACTAATAACTTACTTCCCATTTTGACCTAAAAGCAGAAGACTTTATGTGCTCACTTTTTTGCAAACTTAGTAAAATTTGTGATTATTGAGACATTTTAGATTTTTCTCCAGCTCAGTTCAAAGATTCCCTCCTCCTTCTCCATGAAGTTTCATCTAAGATCTAAAGACAGAAGATGAAATGAAAGACAAAGGGCCAGGGGCCAGGAAGGAAGTGGTTGTCAGGATGGTACCACAGGACCTAAGCCTCAGTCATCTTCGTTGGACGTTGGTGACACTCACCCTGCTGAGCTTTCCTGTCCTGTCTCACATGAGAGAAAGGGCAGCATCCAGAAAGATGATAAGATTTGGACTGGAGCAACTTATTGAATTGTAATTCCATTTAGTGCATTTTAAAAATCTAGGGGGAAAGTGGTTTAGAAGGGGTAAATCAGCATTTCTCGTTGGAAATGATAAGTGTAAGATGTCTATTATGTACCCAAGGTAGATACCAAGCAGACTTTTGAATATGGCACTCTAGAGCTCAGAAGAGAGATTTTTCCATTAAAATGGACATTTTGGAGCCACCGAAAGCATATAATTGATCTTTAAAGTCATGGGACTGGATTAGGTCATCAAACTGTTAAGTTCCAAGGAGTGAATGTGGACAGCACAGAGAAGCAATTCAATGATTGAGCCTTAAGGACTTTCTGTTAATCAGGAAAAAGTAGAAGATTCCAGACAAGGAAGCTTAAAACAAAGTGGCTAATGAGGTGGGAGGCAAACAAGGATAGTTATGTATCAGAAGGCAAAGGAAGAAGAATTTCAAGGGCAGTGACTGATTAACTTTGTCAGATATAAAAGAGAAACTGGGAGAGATGAAGACAGAGCTGATCTTCAGATTGGGTCACATGGAGGCTGTTGATATCTGATAGGAGTGATGAGAATGGGTTCCAGAAAAGTTGAGAGGAACTGGAGGAGTGAGTACAGAGAAGCCTTTTGAAAAGTTTTTCATAAAGAAGAACTCATAAATTGGGGAAGTGGCTGGAAGTTTATGTCAGGTCATGCAAACTTCTTATATTCTGATTGCACCATGCAGCATGCAGGATCTTAATTCCCAGACCTGGGAATAAACCCGTGTTCCCTGCAGTGGAAACGGAGAGTCCGACTACGGGACCACCAGGGAATTTCTCAGGGTTTTTTGTTTTGTTTTGTTTTTTTGTTTTTTTTTGGGGGGGGGGTAATAGCAGGTACTACAGCATGTTGGTATGCTAGTGTTACTGGAGGAGGGCATGGCAACCCACTCCAGTATTCCTGCTTGGAGAATCCCCTCGGACAGAGGAGCCTGGCGGGTTGCGGTCCATGGGGTCGCAAGGGGTCCGACAGGACTGAAGCGGCTGAGCACGCACGCACGTTAATGAAAATAGTGCAATACACAGGGAATGAGGACCAGGAGGCTTGTGCATCAGGGACAGTAAGGCTGTACTAATGACTGTCCCTTGAGGCAGTCAGCGGCAGCCCTCATTACAGCCCTCACGGAGAAGGTGCCATTACCTGTGATAGTAAAACGTGGGAGCGGCGGGGAGCAGCAGTGGTCTCCAGGCGCTCTGCAGCCTGCCTGAGAGCCTGCCAGGGCAAAGTCAAAGTCTGACATTGTACAAAGCGCAAAACTGTGTGCACAGTGACATTATACACCCAAGTGCAATAGGGTAATACATTTTGTACTGTTTAGCCATGGTGTTTTTCACCCTGGTCATGCTCTTTTATCCCATTATTCTTTCCAACCAGACTTCGAGGCACCTCTTATTACCACCGAAGAACAGGGAAGGAGACAGGCGAAAAGCAAGTTTTGAAAGCTAACACTTTTGAGTTGAAAGAGTCTGACCTTTTGAATTATTTGAAGTTCTTGTGTAAAACTAAGAAAAAGGGTATACTTTCAAGAGATAAATCCCTGAGAAGGTGGAAGGGTCTGAGAACTACAGGGCAGTGAAAGAGTTGCCTTAAGAGTAACGCTGTTTCTTCCACTGAAACGGAGTGGAAGGGGGGCTGGTCAGCATGTGGGCGCTGGAGCCAGAAAACTGGTAGATCTGATTTGAGACAAAGAGGAAATACCGGCCTGATAGTCTTCTGTGAAATACAATACATTCATCAGCTGAGAAGTTTATATGAGATGAAATTATCTAGAATTGACAGATTAGGTAAAAATCACTTTGTGGAACTTCTATTTGAAACCAATTTGACTATAAAAAATAAAATTGCATTTCATATGCAACAGGGTCTTGCGGGCCAAAATGCTACCTACTATGGAAGAAGCCTGTCTATAATAAATGCAAATCACTGCAGAACCGGACCATCTTGAGGTGACAGATGGGAGAGAACTGGCAGACTCCGAAGTCAATCCCAATTGCAGATAAACTGCTGGACGCTGATGCAACTGAGTGTGAGCAGACTGCTGAATGCTTTGCATTTTCTGGGTAGATGCAGGAGAACCTATACCAGGAAGGAAACAAATGTCAACAGAGCCTTCTAAGCTGCCATAGAGATTCAGTCCTCTGAATCCCTGGAGAACACTAGGAAGGAGTGAAATTTTAGTTAGAGCCCATTCTTTAGTCTCTGAATTTCTTTTCAAAGCTGTGTTCAAAAACCTAGCAAGTCACCTCTAGAGGTGTCATCAAGCAGCAGCCTGGGCTATGTGCTAGGCCACAGACAGTACTTTGGAAGTAGGGTTTAGACTCTGTGGTAAAATCAGAGACAACCACTTATTCCCATGGAGAGATTATTTCAAATAGCTGATAAATGTGACATCTGAAGAAAGCATTTTTCTTTCTTTGCCTTTGTGAAAATAGCATTTTGTTCTTAGCCAAGACCCTTACAAAGAGACTATGGCTAAAACAACAGGGACCGTGCAGGCTTAGGTGGACTCGACAAATCAGAGAGAGGCCCCTGACTCTGTGCAGCCCAAGTTTAGCCTACATTTTCTCAGACTGTTGATGGCAAAAGACTAGGCCATCACCATGACGGGGGAATAGATGTGGCTAGGGCGTTGTCTGTTGTTGGTAAACTCGAAGAGCCATAAAGTTTGGTCTGTTGGGTGGGAGCAAGACTGTTTCAATTCATGCCTTCTGTCCTGGTATAATTGTTAATAGTGTGCCCTTTCAAAGGTGTCAGAAGCTTAGACAAAGGATACAAGGCACTCGGTCTATAAGCAAAGCCAATTCTTTGCCTTTTATGCAAGAGATCTCTCACCAGAGCTTATCTATGTGTGTGTATATATATTTGGCTTAGGCCATCACCATGACGGGGGAATAGATGTGGCTAGGGCGTTGTCTGTTGTTGGTAAACTCGAAGAGCCATAAAGTTTGGTCTGTTGGGTGGGAGCAAGACTGTTTCAATTCATGCCTTCTGTCCTGGTATAATTGTTAATAGTGTGCCCTTTCAAAGGTGTCAGAAGCTTAGACAAAGGATACAAGGCACTCGGTCTATAAGCAAAGCCAATTCTTTGCCTTTTATGCAAGAGATCTCTCACCAGAGCTTATTCTATGTGTGTGTATATATATTTGGCTATACCGTGGCCTCCCTGATAGCTCAGTTGGTAAAGAATCTGCCGGCATTGCAGGAGACTCTGGGTCAGGAAGATTCCCTGGAGAAGGGATAGGCTACCCACTCCAGTATTCTTGGGCTTCCTTTGTGGCTCAGCTGGTTAAGAATCCGCCTGCAATGTGAGAGACCTGGGTTAGAGACCTGGGTTCGATCCCTGGGTTGGGAAGATCACCTGGAGAAACAAAAGGCTACCCACTCCAGTATTCAGGCCTGGAGAATTCCATGGACTGTATAAGCCATGGGGTCACAAAGAGTCAGACAAGACTGAGCAACTTTCATATCTTCACTGCAGCTTGTGGAATCTTTTTTGCAGCATGCAAGCTCTTAGTTGCAGCGTGTGGAATCTAGTTCCCTGACCAGGGGTCAAACCTGTGCCCCCTGCATTGGGAGCGGGCAGTGTTAGCCACTGGACTATCAAGGAGGTCCCCAGAGCTTATTTTTGAAGAATAGCTTCAACCTGTATTATGGCCAATGTCCCTGGAGAAGAGCAAGAAAAGATGGCAAAAGTTTAGGCCAACACTTGAAAGAGGAAAAGTCCTTTAAAATGACTGGCAACGCTAGTCAAGGGTGTTGCCTGTGATACTCACTTAGGCTTAACCCTGGAGATAGGGAAGGAAATGTCACTCAGAGCACAGACTGCATTGTGTGATGAGGAAGTTACTGTTCTTGTGAAATAGATTCTCTATAGGAAACTGGTCCTTGCTCTTTGGAGACTGCCAACAAAGACAATCATACCTCCAGAAAAAGTCAGGTTTTCTCCAGAACACAAAGACTTATACAGACGAGATATATTTCCCAATATAAATCATTGATTCTTTGTTTTTGGTCCTTAGCCTTCTAGAATCACATTATTAAATTACTTTGCTAGTCAGGTAAGCTTCCGAGGAGGAGCTGTGCCCACAGAGAAAAGGAAAGGGAGGATATTGGGGTGGCAAACTGGGGAGGGGCAGTGGATTTTCAGATACAGAAGTCAGAACATTTGGGTATAGGGACCTAAGGACATTAACGATGGGTCTGAAGGAAAGCCTGATGAAATAAGAGCCAGCCCTCCAGCTCAGATCTCAGAAGGTCCATAGGAAGTAAAGATTGCCTGGGCTGGGGTAAAGGATGGGAGAAGAGAAAGAAGAAAGATGAGCAGGAAACCAAAGAGCTTGGGAGCTTGGGAGTCCCTGCTAAGGCCCAGAGTCCTCCACCGCCTTTCTTTCCTGAGCTGAGTTCTGAGATGGAACATAGGACAGAAATCTTCGACTATATGATTGGAGGGACTTGAGAGATGAACAGTCAGTGCCTTGATTCTTAGATGGAGAGGAGGCGAAGCTTTGTTGAGTTCCCTTCTTACCTTCCAGCATCCCTGAGCATTAAATAAAAGCGGCCCTTTGCGTTATCTAACACGTGTCTGATACAGAACCTTCCTGAGCTAAATGTGCTGAAAAGAGGTGCAAAAATAGCTAAGTGTGAAGGGAAACCAGAAAAGCTTGTAGACAGGATGAGGCAGTAACCTGAGCAGAAACTTTAAAGGAATAGGACTTCTCAGCAAGGATGCCAGCAAGCAAGCATAGATGGTGAAAACCAAGGACAAGATGCATGCCCACCTCGCTTGTCTCCTATGACCTGTCACTTGGGATCAACAGCAAGGATGAGGGCAGAGGTAATACCAATAGTAGCAAGCTATTATTATTACAGTTTGCTATTATATTAGTAGTTATTTTTACTACAGGGCTTTCTATAGGCCAGGCACTATTTGATGTAGTTTACCTATATTAATACATCTACATGAAGTAGGTAGCCATTCCCTTCTCCAGGGGATCTTCCCAACCCAGGAATTGAACCCAGATCTCCCACATTGCAGGCAGATTCTTTTTCAACTGAGCTACAAGGGAGGCCCCAGCTTACATATATTAACATATTAATTCTCACAACAACCCTATGATGTAATTGCTGCTATAAACCTGTTTTACAGACACACAGAGTTTGTGTGGAAACAGACACACAAAGTTTAAGACTAAAAATTTTGAATTAATTTAGATTAAGTAGAAGTTATTGACATCAGTTTCATGATCTCTTCCAGTCTATGATCAAAGAAAATATTTAAGTATATATATATTCATATACATTTATGTGTGTATAAATATAACTAAATTTTCACACAAAGAGTTTTTAAAATATTTTTATTGATTGTTTCTGTGTGTGGAGTCTTCTCATTATAGCATGTAAGTTCTTAGTTGTGACATGCAAGATCTAGTTTCCCAATCAGAGGTTGAACCCAGGGCCCCTGCATTGGGAGTTCAGAGTCTTAGCCCTGGACCATTTGAGACGTCCTCACACAAAGATTTCAGCTCATTGAATGGATGCCAAATGTGAACTTTTAATGAGATAATGTGTATAACAGATAAGTGAGCAACAAAGTAACGGCATATTTAGAACAAAAACACAGAAAAACTCAGAGTAATTTAAGCGATCCTGAAGGACAGGAAAAACTCCACAGCATAAACCTAGTCTTTCACCTTCTCATTATCCCATTTATCAGCTACCTCCTGACTTCATGTTTCTCTTTTCATGGGCCTTCTGTCATTCCAATGCTGCTCTTAACAACACCTTAAATTCTTTTTATGACATCCAGGTTTAGACCAAGTTTCTCGTGTTCTCTGTTCATCCTGACTTTAACATTACTGGATCCCAGAGGAAGAGGAAAGATGGAGGCTTCATGCCACTAAATATAGGTCCTGTCTCCCTGCCTTGACAAATACATCTTCACAGTGACTCCCTGCCCTGACAAATATACCTTCATGATCCAAAGACATCTATAACTGTATGAGTTCCTAAGGATGAAAATTAACAAGATAATAATGAAGATAAAAGAATTTTTGTTACTGTACATCTGATTGCACTGTTAATGAGCTATCTCAATGTATGGATGACTAGTAATGAAAAGCAAAATTTATAAATTATACAATTATTCAAAATGAATTTTCTTATCTTCATTTAAGCAAAATAATTGTATTGCAATTAATAAGATTTTTCACTTATTTTGTGTTCTATTGGCAGCAGTTATTCTAGATGATTAAAAGACAGTATGTATTTATATTCAAAGTGTACAAAGATAAAATATAGTTTTTTAAAAGTAAAGCGAAATTAGATAAAAACAAGGTCTTACAGTATAGCACAGGGAAGTATATCCAATAGTCTATGAAAAACTACCATGGAGAATAATATGAAAGAGAATTCACATGTGTAACTGAATCACTTTGCTGTACAGCAAAAATTAAGACAACATGATAAATTGACTATACTTCAATAAAATTTAAAAAAAATTTTTTTTAAGATACCACCATGTTTCTGTAGATTCCAGTAGTTCTAACACCCTAATTTCATAGAACTCTATTGAATTGCAAACATATCCAAGGCAAAAAAAACAAACAAGGAAATTAAAATCAATGCAAAAAAATAAAATTAAAAGTATTTTCTATGTTTCAAAGAACTTTCCTTCTGAAACATCCAATATAACCTATAAAAATTATAAAGCAAATAAAATTTAAAATTAATAAACAGTAAATTTCTTAAAATTAATGAATATTAATATCATTTGGACTTCCCACGTGATGCTAGTGGTAAAGAACTTGCCTGCCAATGCAGGAGATAAGAGAGACGCAGGTTCCATCCCTGAATTGGGAAGATCTCCCCTGGAGAAGGAAATGGCAACCCACTCCAATATTCTTGCCTGGAGAATCCCATGGACAGCTGGTGGGCTATAGTCCATAGGGTCGCACAGAGTCAGACACAACTGAAGTGACTTAACATGCATGTGTGCAATATTATTTAATTATTAAAATGTACATAATTCTCATGATATATGTTAATACATTTAAAGCCACTCATAATTCTAGCATTCAATTTTTATCTAGTTGAACTGATATCACAATTTCCAAGACATCTACAAGTAATATAAATCACTCAATACGCTAAAATTTTACTCCGCCATCATGTGCAACTGTTGTGAATGCTATAATTGATGATTAATACTGGAAACTCAAATTGAAACATGAAAAGAAGCAAGAATCAAAATGTCTGGTATTGTGGAAAATTGTGATTCAGGACTCCACTGCATTCTTATTGCTGTGAGAGAGGATACAAGTGAATTATGTCTTTTATCTTAGCTCAGTGATTTTCCTGCTTTAATCTTCACTGTACTCAAGCCATTATTTGACCATAACAAGGAAATAGCCCACAAACATTCATGGCAATTAAGCATCGTTGACTTTAGTTTCAAGATTATGGGCTAGAAGAAAGGATATATAAGGAGGCTGTATGATGTTAGTCATGTGAGCTAATATTGAAGGTTACAAGTCATGTTATTCCATGAGAGGAAATATTTAGGGTGACAAGTCATACTACTCCATCTGGGATCACCAGATCACCAGATCCCCAGAAACAGAGATGTATTTCTTTTCCCTAACTAACACAAAAATGTTCACATACATACAGATGTAGAGAAAAAATTAAACCATCATTTACCTTCCACTTTATCAATGGTTATATGTTCTTTAACAAATGTGAGCAGTATCATAAGTTATTTTTTAAATTTAGGAAAATAAGGTATTTGCCTTTTTGTTGATTTGCTCCCCAGTGTAGGTACCAAATTAATCTTCAGTTGAATTTCAGAGTTCAGATGGGGCTGACCCTCTCTTCCTTGCCACAGTGGAGAAAATAAGAGTCAGTCATGGCCAGTCCAAGTACCCTCTCTCTGTAGCTAAAAGGTAGTATCTAGACTCATCTGTTATATGACCCATACTTAATTATCTTAATTGTGATTTAATAAGATTAACAAAGTATTTAAGATTAACAAAGTAACATGTCTCAGGTGGATGGACCAAAGTATCCCAGAAATTATTCACTGGACCTGTTGAGAAACAGCAGTCTCTTTCCTCTGTGGAATGTTTAAGCTAGGAATCAGGAGTGTGGGACCTTCGATGGCCATCTTACCAGTCACATGTCTGGTTCTGGTATAGAAAATCAGTCAGGCAAAAGCAAGCAACACCTAAAGAGAGGGTCAGAGCCTTTTGACTTGCCTGAGCTCCTGGCTACAACTGTGAATAATCCAAACACACACTGAGAGCTAAAAGTGCAGTCAGAGCCCAACAGCATTACTGAAGGCTCTGGGCCCACATTTTAACAGGTTGGCTGCACTTCTGGACTTACAGTTATATGAATCAATAAGTTATTTTTGCTTAAATTCAGACTGAGTGTCTGCATCTTGCAGACACTGATAAATACTTTGTTAATCTTAAATACTTTGTTAATCTTATTAAATCACAATTAAGATGATTAAGTATGGGTCATATAACAGATGAGTCTAGATACTACCTAGACATGGCAAACAGCAGGTGGAGGAGGTCTGTCCTCAGGGGTGGTTATGAGTGATGCAAATTACAACATCATAAAAAGTGTGCCTTACAGACACTCTCTCAGATAGTAATAGTGAGTTAACTGTGAAGCAAAGGTTAGCTGGTTTCAGTTCAGTTCAGCTGCTCAATTGTGTCCGACTCTTTGCAACCCCATGAATTGCAGCACGCCAGGCCTCCCTGTCCATCTACCAGCTCCCGGAGTTCACTCAGACTCATATCCATCGAGTCAGTGATGCCATCCAGCCATCTCATCCTCTGTCATCCCCTTCTCCTCCTGCCCCCAATCCCTCCCAGCATCAGAGTCTTTTCCAGTGAGTCAACTCTTCGCATGAGGTGGCCAAAGCACTGGAGTTTCAGTGTTAGCATCATTCCTTCCAAAGAAATCCCAGGGCTGATCTCCTTTAGGGTGGACTGGTTGGATTGGATTGGTTTAGTATCCTCAAGCAGTAGACATTTAAGAGTTCATTAGAGGTTTGAAAATAGGGAATGTGCAAGGGATGAATGACATCACAGGACAGGAAGAAGAAAGTCACCACTTCACTTTTTGGTTTTTGGCTGTACATCTTAGTTCCTCAGCCAGGGACTGAACTCATGCCCCCACACTACAAGCACAGAGTCCTAACCACTTAACCATCAGGGAATTTCCAAAAGTCACCATTTTAGAACCTTTATCTCTGCTGCCAGCACCTTCTTATTGGATCACACCTTCCAGAGAACTCAAAATCCTGGACTTGTGAGACAAGTAGCAGTATTCCAAGTATCTTATTTTAAGAAATATAGTAGATATTTTTAAAATAGCAATATTCATGAAAAATAATTTTTATGAAAAATTGAAAAATGGAATACTTGGGAAAATCCATTTTAATTTACCAATCTCTGTAAGCATTAGCCCATATATAAGAATTATTAAAATTGGTTAAGATTTTGATTAAATTAAGTATTTTGATTTAATTATTAATTAGGTATTTTAATATAAATGTTAATTAAATTTAATTAAGTATTAAAATTGATATAAGATTGAATACAGTTTTTTTCCTTTAAATTCTGGAATGTGCTTG
>SJYC01134539.1:0-20419 GCA_006408675.1 Madoqua kirkii
TTCCAGTCCCCTGTAATGAAAAGGACATCTTTTTAGAGTGTTAGTCCTAAAAGGTATTGTAGGTCTTCATAGAACCGTTCAACTTCAGCTTCTTCAGGATTAGTGGTCGGGACATAGACTTGGATTACTGTGATGAATGGTTTGCCTCAGAGAAGAACAGAGATCATTCTGTCATTTTTGAGATTGCATCCAAGTACTTCATTTCGTGCTCTTTTGTTGTCTAGGATGGCTATTCCATTTCTTCTAAGGGATTCTTGCCCACAGTAGTAGATATAATGGTCATTTGAGTTAAATTCACCTACTTGAGTCCATTTTTGTTCACTGATTCCTAAATATCAGTGCTCAGTCTTGCCATCTCCTCTTTGACCACTTCCAGTTTACCTTGATTCATGGACCCAACATTCCAGGTTCCTATGCAATACTGCTCTTTACAGCTTGCATCCAAGTACTTCATTTCGTGCTCTTTTGTTGTCTAGGATGGCTATTCCATTTCTTCTAAGGGATTCTTGCCCACAGTAGTAGATATAATGGTCATTTGAGTTAAATTCACCTACTTGAGTCCATTTTTGTTCACTGATTCCTAAATATCAGTGCTCAGTCTTGCCATCTCCTCTTTGACCACTTCCAGTTTACCTTGATTCATGGACCCAACATTCCAGGTTCCTATGCAATACTGCTCTTTACAGCATCTGACCTTGCTTCCATCACCAGTCACATCCACAACTGGGTATTGTTTTTTCTTTGGCTCTGTCCCTTCATTCTTTCTGGAGTTATTTCTCCACTGATCTCCAGTAGCATATTGGGAACCTATAGACCTGAGGAGTTAATCTTTCAGTATCTTATCTTTTTGCCTTTTCATAATGTTCATGGGGTTCTCAAGGCAAGAATACTGACGTGGTTTGCCATTCCCTCTCCAGTGGACCACATTTTGTCAGAACTCTCCATCATGACCTGTCTGTCTTGGGTGGCCCTAACAGGGCATGGCTCATAGTTTCATTGAGTTAGACAAGGCTGTGGTCCATGTGATTAGATTGGTTAGTATTTTGTGATTGTGGCTTTCAGTCTGTCTGCCCTCTGATAAAGAAGGATAAGAGGCTTATGGAAGCTTCTTGATGGGACAGATTGACTGAGGGGGAATCTGGGTCTTGTTCTGATGGGTGGGGCCAGGCTCAGTAATCTTTAATCCAATTTTCTGTTGATGAGTGGAGCTGTGTTCCCTCCCTGCTATTCACCTGGGGCCAAGAAATGGCAACCCACTCCAGTATTCTTGCCTGGAGAATCCCATGGATGGAGGAGCTTGGTGGGCTACAGACCACGGGTCACAAAGAGTCGGACACGACTGAGCGACTTCACTTTCACTAAACAATGGAGAAGA
The DNA here is from genome assembly GCA_006408675.1 of Madoqua kirkii. Lineage (NCBI taxonomy): Eukaryota > Metazoa > Chordata > Mammalia > Artiodactyla > Bovidae > Madoqua > Madoqua kirkii. The sequence continues at coordinate 1,376 of SJYC01134539.1, forward strand.
CTCTTGAGAGTCCCTTGGACTGCAAGGAGATCCAACCAGTCCATTCTAAAGGAGATTAGTCCTGGGTGTTCTTTGGAAGGACTGATGCTAAAGCTGAAACTCCAGCACTTTGGCCACGTCATTCGAAGAGTTGACTCATTGGAAAAGACTGATGCTGGGAGGGATTGGGGGCAGGAGCAGAAGGGGACAACAGAGGATGAGATGGCTGGATGGCATCACCAACTTGATGGACGTGAGTTTGAGTGAACTCTGGGAGTTGGTGGACAGAGAGGCCTGGTGTGCTGCAATTCATGGGGTCACAAAGAGTTGGACATGACTGAGTGACTGAACTGAACTGAACTGAAACTGTGGTGGAGGTAATGGAGATAATGGTGACCTCCTTCAAAAGATCCCATGCACGTACTGCTACATTCAGTGCCCCCAACCCTGCAGCAGGCCACTGCTGACCCAAGCCTCTGCTGGAGACTCCTGGACACTCACAGGCAAGTCTGGGTCAGTCTCTTGTGGGGTCACTGCTCCTTTCTCCTGGGTCCTGGTGCACAAGGTTCTGTTGGTGCCATCCAAGAGTCTATTTGTCAGTCCTGTGTAACAGCGGGGTTAGTGACGACCTCCTCCAAGAGCGCTTGTGCCATACCCAAGTCTGCTGCACCCTGAGCCCCTGCCCCTGTGGCAGTGCCCCGCTGACCTGCACCTCCACAGGAAACAGACACAGTGCTGTCTCTGTCTCTGTGGGCTCCCTGGGTTCTGGTTGTGCACAAGGTTTGTTTGAGCCCTCTGAGCATCTCTGGGGGTTTAATTCTAACCGTGAATGCACTGCTTCTACCGTCTTGCTTGGGCTTCTCCTTTGCCCGTGGGCGTGGGGTATTTTCTCAAGCACTTCACCTCTCAGACCCGTCAGCCTCTCATGTAAGGTTAACGGGAAGATAACCGCAGACTTTGCCCTCTAGCAGGTCACCCAGCATCCAGTTCAGAGCAGGCCTCAGCAGTGCCTCCCACTGGGCTGCGATTGGGTCAGGCATCGGTCATTTATTTAATTCTCTGGGTCAATGTGCAGCTGGAGGTGAGAAGCTCTGAACTTCTAGGAAGAAGACGCGGGGGTGGTGGGCACTGGGGAGGCTGACATCATAGTAGAATAGTGAGGCTCTAAGAAGAGGTTTGAAACTGCCAGTCTGGCACAGGCTGTCTGGTGGGTGGGCTTCCCCGGTGGCTCAGTTGGTAAAGAATCTGCCTGTAATGCGGGAGACCTGGGTTTGATCCCTGGGTTGGGAAGATCCCTTGGAAAACGGAGGGACTACCCATGGACTCTATAGTGGTAAAACGAAAACAGTAGTGGAAAATTATTTACCTAAAGGCATACAGTCAACTCAGGCTAAATTTAAGTCAAAATTCTGAAATCAAACCCACATTTATTGACTGATATCCCTCTGTTTTTTTCTTTTGTTCTTGACAGTGTAATAATATCAAGGAAAGATTTAAAAAGTAAACCCCCTCTATTAATAGAAAACCAATTTAGGTGAAAATTTTATCACAGACCAGGACTTTTGAGTAGCTAATATAACTAAAGCACTGTGGGAGCCTTCACAGAGCTGCTGAAGTCAATTCCATACACTCTGAGTTGGTGCAAAAGCTTTTGCCTAGCTTGTTGCTCTGAGAATGGTTGCCCAGACCTCTGTAGCCCCCCCCACCCCCAACCCCCATGCAGCACATCTGGGGCTTCTCTGCATTCAGTGCTGCCAAACATTATTCAGACTCTGAACTACATCTGCATGGAGCAAGGGAGATCATTTCATTTGCCTTTGTGGCCCTATTTTTAAGGTATTTATATATCCTGTCACGTTATTTTTTGTGTGTCTGATGGAATGTCAGTAAGCCCTTTCCATAATTGTGACCAGCCCCAGGACAAACTTGAAATGAGCAGACTGTGGGCGTGGGGTCTCTCGTTTTCAGTTTAGCTTTATTAACTTCGCTTCACTTCCGAGTACTACTTCCTATCCAACAGAGCCACAGGCTCCTCACCAGTTTTCTGTTCCTTCAGGGTCTCAAAAGTTAATGGCAAATTAAATGGCAAGTGAGCTTGCCCTAGAAAATCTTTTCTGGAATAAGGTAAAATATACATAAAATATACATTATATATAATGTATATTTTATGTATATTTTACCTTATATATATATATATATAAAATGAAGGAGTGAATGAATGAATAAATGGAAAACAAATAAATAAAATTGCTCCTCTGCCCATGTACAACTTTTCAGTTTTCTTAGGAATCCTGAGTGGAGTTCAGACTGAATTTTTTTTTTTTTTTTGGGTGGGGAGGATAATTGCTTTACAATGTTACGTTCATTTCTGCCATTCAGCAACATGAATCAGTCATAATTACATACAGCCCTCTTCAGTCTCCCTCCTGCCTCTCATCCCACCCTCTAGGTCTTCACAGAGCCCCAGGCTGGGCTCCTTGTGTTACAAAGCAGCTTCTCACCATTATTTATTCTACCCATGCTAGTGTATATGTGGATGCTATTTTCTCAAGTGGTCCTACCCTGTCCTTCCCCTGCTGCGTCAAGTCCATTTTCTATGTTTGCATGTCCATTTCTTCCCTGTAAATTGGCTCATCAATACTATTTTTTTCCCTAGATTCCATTTATATGTGTTACCACACAATGTTTTTCTCTTTCTGACTTTACTTTGTATAACAGGCTCTGTATAACAGGTTCATCCACTTCACTATAACTGACTCAAATTCATTCCTTTTATGGCTGAGTAATATTCCATTGTATATATGTACCAACATCTAGGTTGCTTCCATATCCTGGCTGTTGTAAATAGTGTTTCAGTAAATACGGAGTAAAGACCATATATGCCAAACCCAGAACAAACATTTTTCTCAATGGTGAAAAACTGAAAGCATTTTCCTCTAAGATCAGGAACAAAACAAGGGTGCCCACTCTTAACCACTATAATTCAATATAGTTTTGAAAGTCTTGGTCACAGCAATCAGAGAAGAAAAGGAAATAAAAGAAATCCAGATTGGAAAAGAAGTAAAATTGCCACTATTTGCAGATGACATGATACTATACACAGATAACCCTAAAGATACCACCAGAAAACCACTGGAGTTAATCAATGAAATTAGAAAAGTTGAAGGATATAAAATTAAAACACAGAAATCCCTTAAATTCCTATACACTAACAATGAACATCTATTTAACTTATATGCAGAGTAGATGATGTGAAATGCTGGGCTGAATGAAGCAAAAGCTGGAATCAAGATTGCCAGGAAAAACATCAACAACCTCAGATATACATATGACACCACCCTATGGCAGAAAGCGAAGAGGAACTAAAGAGCCTCTTGATGAAGGTGAAAGAGCAGAGTTAAAAAGTTGGCTTAAACATTGAAAAAAGTCAACATTCAAAAAACTGAGATCATGGGATCTGGTCCCAAACTCTGGGAGAGAGTGAAAGACAGGGAAGCCTGGCACGCTGCAGTCCATAAGGTCACAAAGAATCGGACATGACTGAGTGACTGAATAGCAACAACAATGAGAAATCAGAAAGAGAGATTAAGGAAACAATCCCATGCATCAGTGCAACAAAAAGAATAAGACACCTACAAATAAGCCTACCTAAACCACGGGTCACAAAGAGTTGGACACAACTTAGCAACTGAACAATAACAACAGGGACCAAGGACTTGCATGCAGAAAACTTTAAGTCACTGATGAAACAGATCAAAGATGACACAAACAGATGGAGAAATATCCCATATTCTTGGATTAGAAGAATCAATACTGTGAAAATGACTCTATGGCCCAAATCAATCAACAGATTCTTTGCAACCTCTATCAAACTACCAATGACATTTTCACAAATTTAATGAAACTTGTGGATGAGATGGTCTGAGGCAAAGGGGCCAGTGAGAGCAGTATAGGAAGAGCATATGCTGGTCCTGAGAGCCCTATCCAAGGCCACAGCTGTCATTTTCCTACTTGAGTGAATTCCTGAAGGCCCTCTTGAATCCATTTTCTTCATCTGAAAATGAGAAACATCATGAACCATTTTTGTATGACCATTATTATGAAGCTTCAAAAGGGTTGGCAAGGGTGCTTAGTAATCACCAGTCACTCAAAGGATGGCTATAATGATCATTTTTCCTATCACTGTGTGCTCAACGAGAAATCTGTTCTAGGCTTTTAACAGTAACAATACATTCTCTAGCCCTTTGTTTGAGTCAGTGCTTCCATTTTTAATATGCTACAGATTTTGATGTTCTGCGAGTTATCATTAGTAAGTCCGGAAAAAAAATGGACTGCATTTTAGTTAATCAGTCCTAGGTTTAGCTAATGAGGTACTGCTGGTAGACAGAAAAGAGAGTGAAGGATTAGCAGAAAAATCTACTTTGGTAAACAACAAAGAAAGAACCAATAAGACCTAGGGCATTTACCTTGAAGTCTCCATCACCCTTTATGCTCATGCAATTAAAAATAGCAATTAAGAATAAGCTTTGGTATGTATCAGGCATTTTCCTTAGCAGTTTACCACTTAAATCTCATAATAATTTGCCATTTTATACAGTTAGGAAGTTGAAAGACAGAGAGGAAAATAACTGAAGTCATGAGCACACGTGGCAGAGCTGTGTAATTTGAGCTAGAGGTGTCAGGTTCCACAGACAGGCAACAAGGCAGTGTGCTTCAGTAATTCTTCCTCTCCTCCTCTCTCTCTCTCTCCATCATCTGCCCAAGCCACCACAGCTAGCAACACTGACAGTTAATGCTGTATTGGCTTTCGCAAATGAGATACCTCCCCCTGTAGTCACTCTCATTCTGAGAAGGTTCAAACCTTTCCAGTCCAGATCACACACACACACACACACACACACACACACACACGCACAAAATCTCTGGGCACATGGCGCAGAATGGTTTTTGTTCTTTCTCCTCCTATGTACAGAGTCAAATTTCCAGATAGTCTCTTTCTAGCTTTATTATCCCCTTTTGTCTTGGTGTCTCTGACAGTATTAATTAAGACTTTATACAGTTATTGACTAGAGCAAGTGGCTTGTAAAGAGACAATAGCACAAATGAGCACGGAGACTTTCTTGAATGAGCCCCAACTAGGGGCCTTGTATGACAAAATACGATAGGCTCCCAGAGTTCTTTTTTTTTTTTTAGAAGTTGGTTGGTAAATTCAATTTCGTCTTTAAATTACCACTGACCTCTCATTCTTTATCTGGATTCCTTCTCAGCCAAAAAATCCTTTCACTGGCAAATATTCAACAAGCTTGATACCTCATGTAGGATAAAACATTATATGCATAAAGTGAGAGATCTGTATGTGTTTTGTAATGAAAAAGTGATTTAGGACACACGTGATTAAGAATATGTGTCATTACTAGCAACAATGAGGGGGGACATGGCTTCATTTCTGGTCTTCTAAATGAGAAAAAAGAATCTTCTAGATGACAGATAAATACTCTGACTCAAGATCTGTTACTTTTTCTCATCTACATTTTCATGGAACACTTACTCATTTAAATACTGACTCAAAACTCTGTTTTGTGTCAGTAACTGTCATGAAACACTAGGGAGGTGACTCATTGTTAAAAGGTAATACTCATCACTTGTCAATGGTTCATTAGCATGAGTGAATAGGCACTAATGTGGTAATTATCATGAATTGTCAATTTCCACCAGTGTCTTCTCCCAGTTCTAACATTGAGAATGCTTGTGAAATCACAGAGGAAAGCAGAAGATAGCCAAGTTAACAAATCCACTTCCACTGCCAGAAAATAATGGCAAAAACATCTAGAATAAAAATGATGATGGTGATAGCTAATATTTGCTGCTGCTGCTGCTGCTGCTAAGTCACTTCAGTCATGTCTGACTCTGTGCGACCCCATAAACGGCAGCCATCAGGCTCCCCTGTCCCTGGGATTCTCCAGGCAAGAACACTGGAGTGGGTTGCTATTTCCTTCTCCAATGCATGAATGTGAAAAGTAAAAGTGAAGTCGCTCAGTCGTGTCCGACTCTTCAAGACCCCATGGACTGCAGCCCACCAGGCTCCTCCCACTCCAGTATTCTTGCCTGAAAAATCGCATGGGCAGAGGAGCCTGGGAGGCTGTAGTTCACAGGGTCACAAAGAGCTGGGCATGACTGAAGCAACTCAGCATATACCATATATACATATATATGTATATATATAGCACCCTATAAATTATGTACTATTACTGTCATTCTAAGAAGATAAAACTTAGAGACATGATATAAATCACACCCAAGATCATACAGCTAGAACTCAAACCCGGGTCATCTGAATGCAAAATCCATGTACTTGACAGTTTTGTTTTTCAACTTCAGTGCTACTAACACCTGTGGTCAGATAATTCCTTGCTGTGAAGGTCTGCCCTGTAGGACTGAGCAGTTTAGCGGCATCGCTGGCTCTGCCCACTAGATGCCAGCAGAACATTCTCTCCCTGCCCCTTCCCCTACTAGTGGCAGCCAGAAACACTCCAGATGTTGCCAAAGGTACTCAGGAGGCCAAACTGTCACTCCTCTCAACTTGAAAACGCCACCCTAACCCCCATTTGTGCGCAGGGCTTAGTCTCATAGCCACATCCAACTCTTCGAGACCCCATGGGTTCTAGTCCACCAGGCTCCTTTGTCCACGGGATTTCCCAGGCAAGAATACTAGAGCACACTGCCATCTCCTCCAAACTCCTCTTTATACTGACAATATAATATCAGGTCATTAAATAACCTCCAGAAACCTAATTTTTACGGCTTTAAGACATTTTATTGAATGTAAAATTAGCACTACACCTAAGATACTACTTTTGATTAATTTTTAAGAAAATTTTATGTTTAAGAACTTAAAACAATAATATTCTTTGAAATCTACCCCTTTGTTTTATTCTCAGATTTAAAGATGAACTTTGTCAATGAAATGAGAAGTGGGAGGTGTTTTATATTGCAAAGACTATTCACTTCCCTCATTAAAATGTCACCATATTCCATCTGTTACACTGTAGGAGATAAAATGAAGAAGACATGAGTTGGTAATAAGTTTCTTTAATAGTGAAAGAGTTTATTTGATTACTGTATACAGACATGGCCTAAGTCAACAATCAAAATACTGCATGCAGATAGATCTGAAAATAAAAATAAATCCATTAGTCAGATTTTCTTTAAAAATTCAGAATTCTATGATTCTCCTAAAATAGCTAATAAATCAAAATTTACTAAAGCTTTGGTTTTGGTTTCATTCCTTTTAAAATATATAATTAAATATATATTAAAAGCAAGTATTTTGCTATTTCTGGCTGTACCATTCACTAAACACTTAAGTGCTTACTATTATGTCAGCTAGTTTAGGAAAGATATAAAAATTAAGGTCTGCATTCCTGAGGAAATTATTCAAGAAACAAGTCATATACACAAAACTCTGAAAATAAGAAAATACAGTACAAAGCAACTAGTAAAGTGTTCTGTGTAATTCACATTAAAGAAAAATATACGCACACACATATGCACACTGAAATTAAGGAAGATAGTGAGATTCATTTAATAGGCATATTTCATTTAAACTATTCATCATAAATTTTCCATTTTAAGAGTCCACATGAAAAATCACAGTACGCATAGACTAGAAGCAAAATACATCAGACAAAAATTTTCTAGAGATGTTTGAGCTGTCAAATTTCTACTATTTTTCCACATCTGTTTAAGGTTTGCAGGAGGGGGGGGTGGGGGGGGGAGGTTCATTTTTGGATAAAAACATACTTTTATCTATCATTTTTTGATTAATCCATCACTTTTCTCACCAAAAAAACACAATTTCTTACAAATCCCATACAGTTTTAAATTAATAGTGTTTGGTTTATATTTACCAAGAAATGGTTTGCCTGTTACCATAAAAATGGAATTTAAAATATATCTGGCTTAAGAAATCCAAAAGAGAACAGTGGATTTAGCTGGGTTTATAGACAAAAGATATGTATTCAAATGATCATACATCCTTAACCTCTCTCTTGGGTGCAGTTTGGAAGTAATCTGCCTTTTAATAACCTACATTGGACATCATGGTTGTAATCCAAGTGAGTAGCATCATAATAAAATTATCTAATACACACACGTTGCTTAGGGCTACAATGTTACCATAGTTACTACCAGATCAAACATCTCAGGAAAGCAGGGCCATTAAGTCTTTCACTGTGCAGAAATTCAGCACTTTTGATGGGTAATGAGCTTTCATTTTCCTTCATCTTTGGGCTTTTCCAATTGATCTTGTGTGGTTTCTTCATCTTTCTTTTTCACATCTGGAAAACAGATTAATTTCCATCACATAGAGAATATATTGAAATCTACTTTGTACTATATTGGGAAAAAAACAGTTTTTCCTTTATGCACCTTAGTCATTTTCTACTTGATTAGGACATACTTCGTTGCCGTCCATGTAGATATAGAAACTACACAAAGAAAAGATGTGTGAGTCTGTCTCCTAGTCACCTTTCTCTCTTATTCTCCAGAATATTACGTGCCAGGCAACCTTCAAAGGTATTACTATAATCTCCATTTACAGACCATTCTCTTGAAGCATAAACAGGTTAAGTGACTTGCCTAAAGTCACTGAGCTAGCGAGTGACAAAACCACAGTTTGGACCACCTTGCCCTTCCCCATCCCAATGCTGGATCACACTCTCTCAGCTTCCTCACACTTTCCACCTCCTCTACTGCTAAGAGTTAATCTCATTTTCTACTTCATGGGGAAAAAAACAAATCAAAACCATCAGATCAGACAAGCTCAACTTTCTGCCACCAAACCTGTAAAATTACCCCTGCAGTCTAGATGTATTCCTTTTGCCCATATGATACGGAAGACGCGGTCCTCGGGACTGCCTATGGCTGTTGGAGCCCCATGCAAAGTGAAAATATAGCACCCATTATTCAAAAAATACGGGAAAATTTCAAGATGACAACCATAGATCAAAACCAAGGATAAGCCTCACCTGAGCCCAGAAGGGGCCCTGAGCAGCTGCCAGCCTAGCTCACCCTTGGAGCTGGTGCTGCTTCCACTGATCAGATCTAGTTTCTTCCTAATCCAGGATCCTATCCATTTCTGCCTCAACAGTGTTCTCATGATCATCTCTAAGCTCCTCATTTCATCTGACTTTCACTCTCCCTCCTGGCTCCTTCATTTCCTCAAGTCACTGCCATCTTCAAACTGACAATGGCTTCCACTTACTGGCTTTTCTTTCACCCTTCAAAATATATCTTTGGCTGTCACCATTTTAAAATATGGGTCCTATCAAAATCATCAGGGGCATCTTTGAAAAGTAATCTGATAGACTATTCTGTTCTCCAACCTATATTCATCAAATATTTATGAAGCACAGGCTACTTCCCTGGTGGCTCAGATGGTAAAGAATCCGCCTGCAAAGCAGGAGACCCAGGTTTGATCACTGCATTGGGAAGATCCCCTGGAGAAGGGAATGGGTTACCCACTCCAGTATTCTTGCCTGGAGAATTCCACAGACAGAGGAGCCGGGCAGGCTACAGTCCATGGGATCACAGTCAGATACGACTGAGCAATGAACACATGTACCAAGCCGTAAAAAAACCCACAAAACTATACATTCCAACTCTCAAGGAAATTTTCATGAGAAATATGGACAATAACGAAAATGAATAAAATGCGTGGCATGTGGGAAGTTTACAAGTGCTACAGAGGAAATTAAAGAACAGGAATGGCCAAGAAGTCTTGGGGCCTGGGTTGGCTGGGAATGTCTCACTGAGAAGGGGCCGTGTGAGTCAAGACCTGAGGAGGTGAGCAAGTTAGCTAGGTGGGTAGCACGGAAAGCATTCCAAGCAGAGAAAACATCAAGGTCAAAGCCACAATGTGCGGGGAAGAACTGCCATGTGGACTGTACAGAGAAAGGACAGAAAATGGGGTCACAGGAATACCAAGAGACTAGATCTCTAAGGGAGAAAACGGCAGATTTCTGAACCAGTTTTGAAAGGAGAGCTGACAGCACTTGAATGTCTCATAGGCATCCCAAATGGAGGAAGCAGAAATCACTCCTCTAACCCTTTAAAACGGCTTTTCTTCCACGTTGGCCCTTCTCAGTATATGGCATCACCATCTATCTGTTGCTCCAGGAATTATCCTCTATTTCTCTCTTCATTACTTGTAGTTACCTCTACCACATCAGTTCATCATCAAGTCCTATGAACTGTGCCTATAGAACATATCCCAAACCCACCCAATTGAATCCATCTTCACAGCCTATTCAAAGCCATCATCTTTCACTAGATTTCTGCAACTGTTTCATGGGTAAAAGCTTAACAAACCCTTTCTCCTTCTCTAAGGGAAAATTTGATATGAGATTAATTTTCTAGCTCTGTTATCCTGGAAACCAGATTATGTTGGAATGTTAGCATGGTTAGTAAGTGTACGGTAGAAATGACCCAAATGGTAAAATACACCCGTACTGAGAGAAACTGTATGCTAACTGGTAGGGAACCAGAACACTGGGATCCATAAAGGTCACGACTCTTGCAACTGAGCACGTCTCTTGCAGTGTCCATGGACTTAACTCCCTGGGACATGAGGCTTCTAACCCACCATTGCTCCCATTGGTGCAAATCTTGTCACCTTGCGCCTGAGTTCTCAGTGAGTGGTGGGGTGGGGAGGACAGAGACTAGCCCCCATGACTGCTTATACGGACTTCTGAAAGGACCCACACAGAAGGAGACGATGTCATGTGGCTCTTCTGACCCACTGCCTTTCTAAACCTGTATACTTTTGAGCAGACTGGTACCAAATGTGGTCTTATGAGTCTGAATGTTTAATTTGGCCCCAAAGATTTTCTAATGGGGAGTGCACCTCCTAATTCCACTATACCTGTTATTTCTCTCTACAATCCACTCTTCACGTAACAGTGGATATTCAAATATTTAAACACGAATATCATCTCCCTCACATTTAGAAGAAAATCCTCTGTATTCACCCAGGTTTCTAAAGCCCTAAGAGAGCTATTCCTTGCTCACTCTCCAATGTCATCTCTACTCTCCCTTCTCAGCTGCTGCCCTCCAGTTGCGGTGGCCAGAGTTCATGCTTCTTGGCATGTCCATCTCATTCCACTCTAAGAGTTTTATACAAGCTGCTCCTTCTGCAAAGAATGTCCTTCCCTGCTGGGACCATTCAGTCGTTATTCAAAATATTCCACTGCCATCAGACTTCAGTTAGGACTTTCTGAATTTCTCTATCTAAAGGAGTCTCCCATACCACATTATCCTATTTTAATTCTCTGATAGAATATATCTCCAGGCAAGAATACTGGAGTGGGTTACCATTTCCTCCTCCAGGAGGAAGGGATCTTTCTGAACCAGGGATCGAACCCGGGTTTTCTGTATTGCCCCACACTTGGCACTAAGATAAATGATGGATCAAACGAGTAGTTAGAGATGGTAGAAAGTGAGAAAGGCCCTCTGTCATTTAGTTTCCTAAGCTGCCATCCTCTGTCACCTCTTGCTGATATGTTATAAGGCATCATTGTCCTCCCTACCATAGTTATCAATTTGTAAGTGACAGATTAAGACAAATTGTGAACTACGAAGATTTTAGGCAAGTTCATTTCATGTAAGATGCAGGATGTCTGACAGCCTAGATTTCTTCCCATTTAAGAATATATTTAAAAAAAAAAAACAGGACTGATCTGAGGGAAACTTGAAGATCTTTCCCAAAATTTCTATTTTTAAATGACTAAAAACATTGAAACCATAGTGTCTGAGACGGACCCCAGATTTTTGTTATTATCAGCAACTGAAAACTGCAATTGCTTTAAAAACAATTTTAAATCCTGAATGGCTGTATTTAGCTAAAAATAACAACAAAAAGCAGACTTGAAAGCTATTTATACATAACTTTGTTAGTGACCACTGTCAATGCCATCTTCATATATAAACTAACTTCCTTTTGTGTATTCTTTAACATCTGGTGTTATATGTTAATTCACTTTTAACATTTTGATTTTCTTAGTACCTTCAATTTTATTTAAAAATGATTTAAAGTATAAAAAAAGAAACAGTATTCTTTCAGATAACAGTCTCTCCCAGTGAACAATAAATGGAGACTCTACTAACTTTCGTACAGTATATTTGTTCTCTTTTGTTTAACTAAATAATATCAATAAGCATTAAAGTTCTGTGCGTGTGTTTAGGGGCAATCCAGTTTAATTACACCTGTTACACGAACAAGTAGCTTATATTCTCTAACTTGCAAGTTAAGGATGGTCCTTCATGCTCTGATAACCATAATCATATTACACTTTTGAACTTAAAAAGCCAGAAACACTACACATATTTTTCTTCTTTAACTTCCTTCATCTTTTATCTTATAATTTATGAGTATGTATATACTTTTTTCTATTATTTACAGTGTCACTTAAGAGACGTAAAATGACTTTTAGAAAAAAGTGAGGTAACTCAACCAAAAAGGTGGGTCCAACCAGACTTCAGGGTCTGGCCACAGTCCCCGGCCTAACAAGGATAAAATTGTTTCATAGAGATCATACCAGGAACATTCGGGAAGTCTGCAACTTTACCAGGGAGAAAGTCACCTCCTGAGGCAAGAACTATGAGCCTCCTTCTGGGGCTCATATGAAAAGGGTGGAAGTACGGAGTCTTCCATCTCTCTCGCCTTACTGCCACCTCTACACACAAACGAGTCCACTATGAAGTCTAAAATGGCATACAGTATTGTTATATTTCCTTTCACAGAGCTAAACTCTAGAAGCTTTAAGAACTGTGTATAAGAAATGGGGTGAAAGACTCAAGATTTTCCTACAGGGGTTTGATAGCTCTTGCTTTTTCTGAATCCAACTTTTTCTACTGGTTAGAGAAAGATCCGGAGAAGGCAATGGCACCCCACTCCAGTACTCTTGCCTGGAAAATCCCATGGATGGAGAAGCCTGGTGGGCTGCAGTCCATGGGGTCTCTAGGAGTCGGACACGACTGAGCAACTTCCCTTTCGCTTTTCACTTTTCACTTTCATGCACTGGAGAAGGAAATGGCAACCCACTCCAGTGTTCTTGCCTGGAGAATCCCAGGGATGGGGAAGCCTGGTGGGCTGCTGTCTATGCGGTCACACAGAGTCGGACATGACTGAAGAGACTTAGCAGCAGCAGCAGAGAAAGATCAACCTTTATACAAACACCCACCTTAAAGTTCTCATCTCTAATTGATAATAAATGTATTCTTGGATATAATAAATAGAAGAGCTTGTAGAATACCATGATGGAGCAAAGCTTCCACAGTGACTTGCCAACAGATGGCAGAAGGAAAAATTATTTCTGAGAGCATCACAAAAAATTTTGTAAGCTGGTTGAAAGAAGGTATTATAATTATCTACCTTTGTATTCCCAAACACTAGCACTGTGCATAACTATACATATTCAACGAATAAATAAATGTTCATTTTCCACATTTGCACCAGAAGATTACAGAGAGAAGTCCACTTTGTGAAATACTGAAAAGATCTACTTAGCTTAAAGCTGAGAGATCTTAGGAAACAAGTTTAATTAGTTAAAAGGGAGACTGTACCCGAGGAAATGATGAGGAAGAGATAACCACCACTGATTCTAAGAGGACTTTGAGTGTTACCTTCCTTCACGGATAGGGCTTCCAGTTTGACCGGCAACTCCTCCAAGGTCCCGCCTGCAGCCGTTGAACCCTGGATGTCTGGGACAGCATTTCGGCGACCTGCCCGTGCTGATGACGCAAAACTGCTGACCACAGGCTCCACATCCGTCATTTTGGGTGAATCTGTCCTCATAGTAACATCTACAAATAGAATGTGCACATGAAGATGAAGATGAGCCCATTCCCAGATCCACGTCCATACTAATGGTTAAAAGCCATGGCTACATCAACAACACAGAAGCCCTGAGAATCGAATCGCTGACTGCACCCTGCATCAAGGCCCTGGAGCTTCTATATGCATATTTGTACAGTCACTGAATGGAACAGGAAGGCCTCAGAGGGAGCCAGATGGCTATAAATAACTGCGGAGCCCAAAGGAGCCACTTGGATGCTTTAGGGTGCATAATCTCTTGCCTTTTGTTCTGTTTTTCTATGGATGGATCAGCCAAATGAGGGCTTGGAAGGAAATGCAAACCGATTTGTTTGGCCACTCCCATGGAGACTCTGCCTGCCAGTATTTGCCTGTGGTGCTTGTTCAGGCTGAAACCAAATCACTATAATTTGTAAGGACCAAACAAAACACACTGTTCTTCCTCTTTAGAAATAAGAAACTGAACTTTATCTCAAAGCCTTTTTACCCCAGTGGCAGCTGTTTGTCTATCTGCTCTAACTTCAGGCATAATTTTCAACAGTCTCATGTTTGTGTTTGGGAGGGTAGAACCTGCGTTACCTTTTCTTGCCTTCAAGTGGACATGCAATTACTAGTACCTTCCTAAACATCTTTTATCTTCCTAGTAATTGCCTCTACGAAAGAATTCTCAAGAGGCCATTCACTATAGAAGGAGGGAGGTAGCAGACATTGCTTACTCTAAATTGAGCCCTCTCTTTCATATGATGTTTTCTAATGAAAACTTTCCTAAGATGTCAACAATGAATAGTATCTCAAAAGCAGCAGCTGCAGCAGGAATTTTCTTTTCGAAAACCCATTAAATGCTAGGCTCTCAGCTAGGCCTTGAGAGTACAGAGAAATGATTTAGTGTCCATTTTTAGGGGACTTGCACAATCCAAGGGGAGAAGAACAAATATATATACTAGGATAGATAACATCCTAACACAGAATGGGCAGAGTATCAACCAAAGGATGAAGAAACTCATCTGTGGTACCTAATGGCTGAAACAGACGAACCTTGACCTACACGAAGCAAATCAAACCTTTCACTGTAGTTAGAAGGGAGTCTTTTCCAATCAGTTAACTGCAATTCAGGAAATGGTAAACATGAAGTGAAAAGAGTCACAAATTATGGTGCATTTGAGATCAGAAACACACTTTTCTTTGGTTCACAGCACCCCAAAAATGCACACGGAGCTTCATGTGGGCCCAGCTGTTCTCATCTCTAAAGGAATCATGGTAAAGCTGAGAACAATCTAGATTTTCAGACATTATCTTGTACTGTTGGGTGTTTGCCAATTGTCTGGCATTGACAACATCAAGTAACTGCACTATTAGTCAAAAAGAACACTCCATGCTAGACTCTCAAGATGATATTGGTTAACTGATTAACTTCTCTGAGTTGCAGTTTCTCACCTACATAATTAGCCTGACTGATTCACAGGATTCTAGTGAAGAACAAATGAGATAAAAAACATGGAAATTCTTTTTAACTATAAAACCATATGTCTGGTTATTGGCATCATTATTCATCTCTCACTAAGTTTTATTTATACCACCACCTCTTATGTATCCCCTTTAGTCCTAATAAGAAACGTCTTCTTATTCAAAGACCTCTTGAGGTCTTCCCTTTTAAAAGAGGGAAACCAGAATTTATTCAATACTGCACAAACATTTTCACATGTATTATCTCAGATAAACCTCCCAATAACCCAACAAGGTAGTGAGGAATAACTCTCACTATATGAATGTGGAAACTGGGGCTCAGAAAAGTGACTTATTTTAAGTTGAACAACTGCTAACCTAGCACACAAGGTTGCAAATTCAGTTTTGGTTCATTCTGAAAGCAAGATGACATGGATTACTACAAAACTATCCTTCTAAACTCTGGTGATATACACAGACAGCCATACAACAGCCAATTTCGATTCTGCCCTTCATTACTTTTTAAATAGAAAAAATTATATACAGTTGACCCTTGAATGACACAGGTTTAAACTGCACAAGACCACTGATACATGGATTTTTTTCAATTAATATGTTCTACACTGCAAACTCCAGTACTTTGACCAACTCATGCGAAGAGTTGATTCATTGGAAAAGACTCTGATGCTGGGAGGGATTGGGGGCAGGAGGAGACGGAGACGACAGAGGATGAGATGGCTGGATGGCATCACCGACTCAATGGACGTGAGTCTGAGTGAACTCCAGGAGTTGGTGATGGACAGGGAGGCCTCTCGTGCTGCAATTCATGCGGTCGCAAAGAGTCAGACACGACTGAGCAGCTGAACTGAACTGAACAGTGCTACACAATCCATGGTTGGTTGAATCCTGCGGCGGCGAACAGTTGATGCAGAGTCGACTGTAACATTATACACAGGTTTTCAGATGAACGGCGGCCGGTGCCCCTAACTTCCATGTTGTCTAAAGGTCAACTCCATATACATTTGCATTCAAAGAGAAAGAGATTCCCTATTTTTGTATAGGTATTCCTTTCTGGCTTGAACTTTTGGTTATCCATGTGCCCCCCACCCAACCCTTATGATAGACAAATTTCAATTAGAGATCACTTCTCTACAGCTTGTGAGGAACACTTGACATTATTTAGGGAAAGGACCCCACGTGCAGGCCCCCATTCTGTCCTCAGCCAGTTAACATCACACAAGAAGCCAGGGCCACGGTCAACTGTTTATTTCTAGGAAGCATCTTCATGCTGAATTTGGAAGAGAAACTCCCTGAATACTTTGATTCTTACTGTTCTGACAGTCCAAAATCTTAATACTAAAGATAACAATAGATATAAGAATATTAAGATATACTCTTTAAAATACTTAAATGTTATATATTTTATGATTAGCAAGAAGGGATATGTCAGAGCAGTCTTAAGTTAGAATTTGCATATTGAAAGAAAACTTCCAAAAGGTAGCCTGATGGATGGGTCATCAACATGAAAGAATAAAATTCTGAGCTCCAAGATTTTTTGTTGCTATTGACTCCTATTTTAAAAGTTTTTGCTTTTGCCTTTATACTATTATTTCTGCATAGGCTTTCTAAATTAGTCCTTTCTTGTTGATCGGTATTAGAAAACAAGACCATCACAAAACTATCTAAGTTTGTCAAAACTATCTAGTTTGTCATTAACTACCAATTTAAGATCAAAACAAAACTGGATATGCAGAAGGTCAAACAACAGGTTACTTTACTGCAGAACTTTCCTTGGTCCGTTTCTGAACTCTCACTGGGCACCATCTTCCTTTCAGAGCCTGTGACTGATGCTAGTGAACAGGATGTTAGGCTCCACCACAAGACAAGCCCAGCCCCACAGGCTTTCTATAGTGAAGTCATCTGATTTCGGTGACTTAAAGAGCACTGGGAGGAGCGTCTGAATACACAAGGTGATTCTTAACTGGGCTCTTTTAATTCCCTGGTAAGTTTGTTGCAGCATTAGAAATAATCTGAAAGTACATCAAGAAAAGAAGGATTGAATAAATCATATCTATTACATTACTGGATATTAGATGGCTCTTAAAAAGAATGTATAAGATCCAGTCAGATATACTTATGGAAATATGTTCCTGATACAATGTGAAATAAAACAAGCTTAAAAAGCAGTATTGATAGCATGGAGTGAAAGGAGGAAAAAAATGACTATAATGTTATTTGAACTTAAAAAAAATTAGAAAAGTTCTAGTTAGGAATTTAAGAGAGAACAAGAGGAATATTAACCACTTTTGGTATCTCCTTACATATTTTAACCTGTAATAAAGTGTTAAAATTAAATAATATGTAAGGAAATCAAAACACATTCACTCGAAAAAATTATGAAATACACAGATACTCTAACATACACAGGCTCTAAAAGTAATACTTTGACAATTTTACCCAAAATAGTGTATCTTCAAGTGAAAGTCTCTTCCTACCCCAATTAGCCATCTTATGTATCTATTGTTACTATCCTATGCAAGACCAATTGTATATGCAATCTATCTATATATATATATACACACATGTTTTATATGTGTGTGTGTGTGTGTGTGTGTGTACAGGGTGCAATCAGTATATACACACATATATCTATACAGGGCTTTCCAGGTGGTGCTATGGTAAAGAATCCACCTACCAATGCAGGAGATGCAGGTTTGATCCCTGGGTCAGGAAGATCCCCTGGAGGAGGAAATGGCAACCCCCTACAGCGTTCTTGCCTGGGAAATCCCATGAACAGACGAGCCTGGCAACCACGTCCATAGGGTTGCAAAGAGTTGGACATGACTTAGCAACTGAGCATATATATATGTATACACATATATACAAAGTAGAGAGAATTGCTCTCTTCAATGTTTTGTGATGTTTAAAAAATATATAACCCACAGAAAGATGAGGAAACACTGCTAAGAAAAACAAGAGATTAACTTCCAGGTTCTTTTAATTTGCTGGGTTTAAAGCTAATTGTGTTTACACTTGCTAACCAAGGCAGCTGACTCACTAGCAACTCTTCCGCTTTTTCTTCTACAGAATTAGCAGTGGAATCTGTATGAGTTCTGCTTTGTCAACTGTGGCTGTTCACAGGAGCTGAAACCATTTGGACATTGAGAGGTTTCACTCAAGTCCTTGCACAGCCCACCGCAAGATAATGCAATTTATAAACTCTTGAGACACAATTTCTTCTCCATTGAAAATACCCAATTTCCCAGATGCCTTAACAAAAGACCATTACACAAGCACATATATACAGGTCAGGATCTTTCTAGTCTCCAAAATATGAAAACGCAACACCACACAGCTGAAGAAGACAAAGACAGCTAAGCTTATAAATGGAACACTGGGGAAAAAAAAAGTGTATTTATATATAAACCACTAGTCAGCTCCCAGTGAGCTCAAAATTGCCTGCTAAGGGTATGTTGGTATGTTATAAACATAGTGTAAACCAGTAGAAATTTTTACAATCTCTTTCCCTTTCAGCTGATATGGTCCATCTTCTTAGCTCACATTTATTCTTTTCTCAAGCTTCATTATTTGACGCCAAGGCCACAAGGAGGTGGATAGCTTTTTTTCCCTAATCTCTGCATCCATATCAGTCACCTCATCTCTTACAGTGAAACGACTACTCATTCTGCATGTAGGACTTGAAATAAAATCCTCAACCACTAAACAGTTCTCTGGAAGTATGAATCAGACTA
>SJYC01134540.1:0-21951 GCA_006408675.1 Madoqua kirkii
TCAGTCACCTCATCTCTTACAGTGAAACGACTACTCATTCTGCATGTAGGACTTGAAATAAAATCCTCAACCACTAAATCAGTTCTCTGGAAGTATGAATCAGACTATCTGAAGAAAACACTTAAACAAACAGAGGAAGAACATGTATTTTGGAAAGCCGGTGCTTTTCTGGCCAAAAGACAGAAAGAGGGACACACACACACACACACACACACACACACACACACACACTCAGCTAATAACCAAATCCCTCATGTCTCTTTCTCCTGCTTTCAATGTCTTAATACCTTATGCTAAATATTTTTAGGTTTGATTTTATGTCTTGGCACATACTAATCTCTTCCAAACAAGATAAAAGAACAATAACAATTGCCTCTTAATGTGGACCGATGGACACAATTATTCATCCAGTCAACATTTAGCAAGCTCTTACTATATCATAAGTGCCAGGCCCTGCACTAAGTTCACAGCATACGAAGAGGAACACATAGTCTGGTGAGATCAAACACATTCTGACCTTTTCAGTTTACTTCTTGATCTTAAATCTTATTCTTTGGAAATTCAGTAAAAGTATCTGGACTGTGTGGATCACAATAAACTGTGGAAAATTCTGAAAGAGATGGGAATACCAGACCACCTGACCTGCCTCTTGAGAAACCTATATGCAGATCAGGAAGCAACAGTTAGAACTGAACATGGAACAACAACCTGGTTCCAAATAGGAAAAGGAATACATCAAGGCTGTATATTGTCACCCTGCTTATTTAACTTCTATGCAGAGTACATCATGAGAAACGCTGGGCTGGAGGAAGCACAAGCTGGAATCAAGACTGCTGAGAGAAATATCAATAACCTCAGATATGTAGATGACACCACCCTTATGGCAGAAAGTGAAGAGGAACTCAAAAGCCTCTTGATGAAAGTGAAAGAGGAGAGTGAAAAAGTTGGCTTAAAGCTCAACATTCAGAAAACGAAGATCATGGCATCTGGTCCCATCACTTCATGGGAAATAGATGGGGAAACAGTGGAAACAGTGGCAGACTTTATTTTGGGGGGCTCCAAAATCACTGCAGATGGTGAATGCAGCCATGAAATTAAAAGACACTTACTCCTTGGAAGAAAAGTTATGACCAACCTAGATAGTATATTCAAAAGCAGAGACATTACTTTGCCAACTAAGGTCCGTCTAGTCAAGGCTATGGTTTTCCCTGTGGTCATGTATGGATGTGAGAGTTGGACTGTGAAGAAAGCTGAGAGCGGAAGAATTGATGCTTTTGAAGTGTGGTGTTGGAGAAGACTCTTGAGAGTCCCTTGGACTGCATGGAGATCCAACCAGTCCATTCTGAAGGAGATCAGCCCTGGGATTTCTTTGGAAGGAATGATGCTAAAGCTGAAGCTCCAGTAGTTTGGCCACCTCATGCGAAGAGTTGACTCATTGGAAAAGACTCTGATGCTGGGAAGGACTGGGGACAGGAGGAGAAGGGGGTGACTGAGGATGAGATGGCTTGATGAATGTGAGTCTGAGTGAACTCTGGGAGTTGGCGCGCTGCAATTCATGGGGTCGCAAAGAGTCGGACACGACTGAGCAAATGAACTGAACTGAACTAAAAAGTCCTTTAATATGTGCTGCTGTGCTGTGCTTAGTTGCTCAGTCATGTCTGACTCTTTGAAACCTCATGGACTGCAGCCCTCCAGGCTCCTCTGTCCATGGGATTCTCCAGGCAAGAATACTGGAGTGGGTTGCCATGCCCTCCCCCAGGGGATCTTCCCAACCCAGGGATCGAACCCACATCTCTCTCATTGCAGGTGGATTCTTTACCAGCTAAGCTACCAGAGAAGCCCATACTTTAACATATCTCTTATTAAGCTAAATATGAAGACAATCTGAGGCTGAACAGGACTTACAAGGCATGTATACATGTATAAAAATTATTTTTTTAACTTAGAGACCTTTCTCTCTCTGTAATTCCTCCACATATGGCATTTCCATGCCTCCAGTACAAGGGAAAGGGAATTCTATCTTTTGTCTACTGACACACACATTTTCCCCCTCACACTTAGGTTCTTCCCAATGATAAGAACAGACTCTTCAATATATATTTGTAGGTGTGTGCTTAGCCGCTCAGTTGTGTCCAACTCTTTGTGACCCTATGGACTGTAGCTCCTGACCCACCAGGCTCCTCTGTCCATGTGGACTCTCTAGGCAAGAATACTGGAGTCGGTTGCCATGCCCTTCTCCAGACCATCTTCTCAACCCAGGGATCAAACCCAGGTCTCCCACATTGCACGCAGATTCTTTACCATCTGAGCCACCAGGAAAGATCATATTTGTAGGTACATAGAAGCTATTCTTATCACAGAAAATTTTTGGCAGCTTTTAAACCTATAGAATTCAAAATGCACAAACTCATTTTCCCATAATCTTGCAAGTAAAGTAGTAAACAAAACTGAGAATCTTTCCTGCACAATGACACCTGCTATACCAAGCTAGGGCCACTTAGGATAATAATATAGACTGATGTGGATACTGGTAGAAAAGAGTAACTGCAACAAACCATGTAACTCCCTTGAGCGTGGGGGTCACAGTTAATAAGAGATTTGCCACGATAAGTGAGGAGGAATTCCCCTGCCTCACCTGGAGACCTGGAAAAGTTACATGGCAGGCAGCTCCCCTGTGTGCATGGAGGAGGAGTGTTTAACTCCAAAAGAGAAAAGAGGACCAGACTTCACAGGGAAGACAGTCTCTGAAAAGGGCCCCAGAGAACGAGCAAGCAAGTTCCAGCAAGAGGCTGCCCTCAAACCATCCACTTTGCATCCTACCCTTTCCAACCACACTTGGACAATGCTCTTAGATTTCAGGGGGTACAAAGACTCTCCAAACTCACAGAAGCCCAATTTTTCACTAGTGAGAAAATCATACAATTTTGAGATACATATGATTTGTCTACACCCTTCCTGTCTCAAAGTGAACACAGTGGCCTGAGAAGTCAGTTCCCCTTTTAATGAGATGGTGGTTTTTAAATGTCTAGTGACTTTTGATGACGTCAGTAGGAAGGAGAGAAAGGGAAGTTGACTCTGACCAATGTGGTCACAGTAGAGATGGCTTTCTATCCCTCTGCCTGGTACATGGACTGCAACACAGATGCCCAATAAATTCACTAAATGTTGAATTAATAGCTGACACCTATACATTATGAGCAGGCAAACATAGTCAGTGAAGGTGTTTTTAATTATTAATACTATTAATAAAAGCTGAAAGTTCAATTATGAAATGTTACAATAAAATTTGTTGCATTAACATTAAAATAGTTTTGGTGGTAGGCTGTGGACAATGGCAAATGCAATACCTTGCAGGTATAAGTAATGCTATTTGTCAAATGCAGAGTAGTAGCTAATACACAAACTCTTACAGAAGCACCCTCATCCAGGGCATCTGAGAGTTACACTCTCCAGATACCAACCCTCTAGAAAAGATCCATATACATTAAACTGTGAACAGTCTTGCAGGACCATTCAATCCTGTCTGAAACATGTTTAAGACATCTGTTCTATATCAAAAGGTCTTTGATATTTGTTCATATTTCATCCTTTCCAAAACTTCCATGGAGACATTTACTTGATCCATACAAAAGGTCCATATTTGATCATGTCCAACACCATTTGGCATCCACCAAATATGCTCACAGATGCTTCCCAGGTGGCAAAGTGGTAAAGAATCCTCCTGCTAATGCAGGAGACCTGGTGTCAATCCCTGGGTCAAGAAGATCCCCTGGAGGAGAAAATGGCAACTCACTCCAATACTCTTGACTGGAGAATCCCATGGACAGAGAAGCCTGGTGGCTACAGTCTACGGGGTCACAAAGAGTTGGACATGACTGAGCACACACAGAAATTTAAAAGACCTTTTGAGGTGGACCAAATGCCTCATGGAGTTTTGGACAAGACCAAAGGTCTGCTAACTATGAACAGACTTAACAAAGTCAGTTATATCCAATCCATCAGCTTTCCCTTGTACAAACATGAAATCCTCTAACACCTTGAAAGATCAAATTCTATAGTTTTAACTTACCCAGCTAGTTCTCCTTTACCATTTTCATTCTCAACAAGAGGAAAAATAAAGCCCTTCTATCGTCTGCATTTATTTTCTTTGCCTACGATTACTATCGAGAGTGAAACAGTGATGATGAAAAAGAGCCCTGTAATGACTTCCAATTTAAAGGTAATTTAAAGTAATAACTTAAGCACGGACACTTCCAACTGCGTACTTTTATTTCAGAAAACTTCATAACATATTTGTATATGCTTATCTGTCTTCCAAAGGAAAAATGCATTGTGATACAGAAAAACTCTTTTTTTACAAAAATACACACATACTAATGCGTATCATAGTTATCAAAGTAATTACTTTCAGAAGCTACATATTTATTCCACCTCCCAAAATATTTTTGTGACTTCATAAGTGCAACTCATTTTACATTCATAGAAAATGTAATGATAAAATAATATAGTATTTAAAATACATTATGTTTTATATTTTAAACCATTAATATCACCTGCATGTCCCATTTGTTCATCCATTTCTTTCACTGCACTTCAGGTTCTTTTCAAGCCTCCTTAAGCCATTTAGATGTGCATATATTCAGAAGAAAATTACTGCATATGAAGGTTTCAAAGCGGAGTTGTGAGCAGTGACAGCATTACTGAATGGCATTAGTACATCCTTGGAATGAATGCCCTTAAATTAGCTCTCATGATTGTTGAGAAGTCCATATGGTGCAATGAAATGTCTGTTCACCTGAAAGTGAACAACCCTGATCTGAATCCTGCTCTGCCTTCCAACAGACTTGTGACTTCCAACAAGGTTCCCAGTTAATTAAGTCTCCACATTTATCCGAAGTAGGATTAAAAGTATCTAGTCTACCACCTTGAACCAAACTAATGAATATAAATGATAAATGTGTCTAGTTAACAACTACCCAAACGAAATTTGTTTAGGAATCAGTCATATTAATTTATAGGCACTATAACAGATTATCATTATGAACATCAATTACCCCGTTAAACCACAGTGTGGATGTGGCTCTAGAGACAGTGTCTGATGTTGTGAATTATAAGAAAAAAAAAAATTGACTCTGAAATACTGCCAGAAACTTGGTGTTTAAAAAACAGAAAGAGGGTGGGATGATCTGGGAGAATGGCAACGAAACATGTATACAATCATATAAGAAGTGAAGCACCAGTCTATGTTCAATACAGGATACAGGATACTTGGGGCTGGTGTACGGGATGATCCGAGGAGATGCAGGGGGAAGGGAGGTGGGAGGGGGCTTCAGCACGGGGAGATCGTGTACACCTGTGGCTGATTCATGTCAATGTATGGCAAAACCAATACAGTACTGTGAAATAGAATAAAGTATTAAATTTTTAAAAATAAATAAATAAATAAAATAAAGAAATAAAGTCACTTATACCTGAAAAAATAAATAAAAACAGAGGATTTTTTAAAAAGGTTATTTACAATCTCCCTTTCTCCATCTTTATTGTCCATCTCAGCCACACGCGCACACACATACACACACACACACACACACACACACACACACACACCCCTCAAAGCTGGCTACCTTTCTGCCACATCTATACCACATTAAGCCACCTGTCAGGGAAAGTCATATCTCCCTTATTCTGTTCATTAAGACAGTTTCTCCTAGAAGGTGAACTCTCCATACACTTGACGCAACAAACTCTGTTTAAGTGTTTCCTTAACAGGTAATATAGGATTGAAATTCTCAATTTCTTCATGATTTCTGAAAAAGAATTTTTCACCTGAGTAATAACATAATGACATAATATGGTAAGGAATAAAGGACCACAGATCATATATGAGAGGGGTCTGCCTCCGCAGAGAGACTTGTCCTGACCACACCATTCAGTGGCATCTCGTCCCTGGAGCTCCTAAGCTTCCCTGCCTTGCTCTCCTGTCCCTGTGTCCTTAGTAGCTTCCAACATTATTACCATTCACTAGGACTGTACTTGTTGTTTACTGTCTGTCTCCCTCTATGTGGATGTAAGCTCTACAAAGGCAGAGGTTTTTATAGATTTTTTTCACTGATAAATATATTAAAACTATGCCTGGCACTTAGTAGGTAGGTACTCCATAAAATGTGTTTATCGAGTGAAACAATTATCTTTCTACTTTTCTTTTTCAAAATGAATTATTTTTCTTTATGCATGTGAAAATAATGTATGTTCATTATTGGGGGAAAAGGACAACTTTGAAAAACATCAAAGAGAGGAAATACATTGCCTTATACCCCACTATGACCCCAGAGAGGGCAATGGGACCCCACTCCATTACTCTTGCCTGGAAGATTCCATGGATGGAGGAGCCTGGTAGGCTGCAGTCCATGGGGTCGCTACGAGTTGGACACGACTGAGCGACTTCACTTTCACTTTACACTTTCATGCGTTGGAGAAGGAAATGGCAATCCACTCCAATGTTCTTGCCTGGAGAATCCCAGGGATGGGGGAGCCTGGTGGGCTGCCATCTATGGGGTCGCACAGAGCCGGACACGACTGAAGCGACTTAGCAGTAACGGCATACCCTACTATGACAGCACTGTTAAAATTCTGGCGACTACCCTTCCAGAATTTTTTCATTGCCCACGTACACAAGCATACCATATACATATCTTATATGTATTTCAAAGTTAGATTATACTTATTTTGTATCATGTTGCTACTATAGCTTAGAACTACAATCTTATCCAGGCCAAAATAATTATAAAATTTTAACAAAAGTTTTGAAAAAACAAAAATTTCTAGCAAGCTAAAATTTCAGAGTGTATACCAACTATGTAAAATATGCATAGCCAAAAGTCACATACAATAGGAAAAGTAAGAATTAATGACTGAAATAATTTACAAACTTTTCCTAATGAAATTGAATAAATAATGTTAATATACAGGTAAGGGACTTTAAGTGTACAACTTTAAAAGTTCCAGTATGATTTTTTTCTTCTATTTCCTCAAGTCAAAGAAAAATTCTCTGGGACATCTCTTAATGTCTTTTTGAATGACTTTAATTTTCATCTTTCTTTGTCCTTCCAACTGAGAAAAGCAAGGAAATGATTGAACCTTTTCAAGTTCTGATTTGTTCTCTGAGTTCTCTTCAGTATTTTATTTTTCTTTACAGGAGAAGAAATCACTGTAGTTTCATCAAGCCCAATATTCAGTCAAGATCACAGTAAGAAAAACTTTAAAACTGTTTTGAGAATTTTTCTGGGTCATATAGGCAAAAGAAATTCCCCATAAAATAGCAAAAAATCATGCTACTGAAATATTTTTTTCATCAAATTATGTATATTTGTATCAACCTACAATTAAATAGAAGGAAAATATTTATATGAATGCAATTAGGGTTTACAAAGAACTTTTTAAAAATAAAAAACTTGTTATTTTATGTTATATAAGCGCAACAGAAAAAAAGCCCTCATGAAAAAACTGTACTAAAATATATTCAACTGACATAACAAAAATGTCCAAAATTTATACATAAATGTGTGTATATATATATATATATATATAAATTAATTTTAAAACATATGCACAGAAAAACATGGCAATACACCAAAATTTTAGCAGTAGGTTCTTTCCTAGTAGTATTATTAAAAATGTTTTATATTTTTTTCTTTGAACTTTGTGTTTTCCAAATTTTCTGTAATGAAGATTTTCACAATATGAGAAATGGCATAAGCATATATTGAGTACACACTCTTTCAAAGCCTTTTAATGAGAATAAGCTCATGCGTTCTGTGCTGTGGGGAAGTCATCACTGTCTTCACTGTAAAGGAGAGGAAACAGCATCACGGAAGTAAAATGGTTTGGCTGCAAGCAACCCAGCTAGCAAGTGACAGGCAAGACCAGAACTCATTTTATCTGACACCTTATCCCTTGCTCCTTCTATCACATCTCATCAAATATTTGTTGAACAAAGCCTCAGTCTTCATTCAACAAACTGTTAATATGCATCCAATATCTCCTAAACTCAGTGCAGAATTCTGGGTAAATAGTGCCAAATAAGACTAAAGTCTCCCCTTTTTCCTGGATATAATCCAGCCTTTAGGAATTTCTGCATGGAGATAGTTACTGGTTTTCGCATGTCTGAAAAAAATCTATTTTATTTTCATTCTTGCAAGGTATGCCACTCTAGGTTGAAGCTGCCGTCTACAAGCTCTTCACAATACTAGCCCACTTTATTTCATTTTTGCTGTTAAGAACTTTTCTGATTGTAATGATTAATTATGGTCAGTTTGAAATAGGCTACAGGGTACTGAGATATTTGCTTAATCATTATTCTGGGTGTGCCTATGAGGTATTTCTGGATGAGGTTAACATTTGAATCAACAGAATGAGCAAAGCAGATTGCCTGCCCCAATGTAATCTAATCCACTGAAAGCCTTCCTGGAACAAAGGCTAAGTTAAGAGAGAATGTGCTCTTTGTGTCTGCATTCTGTTAAAGTATACATCCATGTCCCCTTACCTTCAGATTCAGACTTGACTGGAACTTACACCATCAGCTCTCCTGCTTCTCAGGCCTTACACTCAGAGCAGAACAACACTATCAGCTCCTGGGTCTCCAGCCTGCTGACTGCAGGGGGTGGGATTTTTCAGTCTCCATAATAACATGAGTCTATTTTAATAAATAGTCACAAATAACTTAGCGGGCTTCCCTCATAGATCAGTCAGTAAAGAATCTGCCTGCAATGCAAGAGTGAAAATGAAGTCGCTCAGTCGTGTCCGACTCTTTGTGACCCCATGGACTGTAGCCCACCAGGTTCCTCTGTTCATGGGATTCTCCAGGCAAGAATTCTGGAGTGGGTTGCCATTTCCTTCTCCAGGGGAATCTTCCCCACCCAGGGATCAAACCCAGGTCTCCCGCATTGCGGGCAGACGCTTTAACTCTGAGCCACCAGGGAGGCCTGCAATACAGGAGACCCATGTTCAATTCCTGGGTTGGGAAGATCCCCTGCAGAAGGAAATGGCAACCCACTCCATACCATGAACAGAGGAGCCTGGTAGGCTACAGTTCATAGGGTTTCAAGTGTCAGACATGACTTTAGCAACTAAGCCACCACCATTATAATAAATAGATACATATTTATGTCTAATACATACATATATTAGGTCTTCATCTGTGTCTAATCTGTCGTATAGGCTACATATCATTTTAATTTCTAATTATTATATTTTTAATGTTAGATACTGTTTTTCAACTCTGTTTTGTTGTATTATAGTACCTTATTCCTTAGTCACAAAAAATTTAAATATACTCACTTTTCTTCAAATATACGAAACTTCTTTTGATGCTATAAAAATAATTCCAATATCAGAATTCTTTATAGTCTGATTGTTGCTTATTGTTTATGTAGACTCTTTCTCATGGTGAACTTCCTTTCCTTGCATGTTTTACGATTTTGGGTTGT
Organism: Madoqua kirkii; assembly: GCA_006408675.1. Taxonomy (NCBI): domain Eukaryota; kingdom Metazoa; phylum Chordata; class Mammalia; order Artiodactyla; family Bovidae; genus Madoqua; species Madoqua kirkii. The sequence goes on from SJYC01134540.1 coordinate 9,486, forward strand.
GATGTCACATTTTTTTTTTTTAAGCATTTTTTTTTTTTTTGAAATTACACAAGACCTGAGTTAAAGTATCTGAATTTGCTGCCACTGGGTATCTGGGGCACTACCAAATTGGTTTGCTTTAAATTCTCAGCATGGAATTTTTCACATTATACAGACTGCTGCTGCTGCTGCTGCTGCTAAGCCGATTCAGTCATGTCCAACTCTGTGCGACCCCATAGAGGGCAGCCCGTCCCTGGGATTCTCCAGGCAAGAACACTGGAGTGGGCTGCCATTTCCTTCTCCAGTGCATGAAAGTGAAAAGACTATAGAGCTGTAAACCTGAGTGAGGTTCCACTTTTGGTCATAAATGATGGAGATATCCCTATTTTCCTTTGCCAACTGAGGCAAGGCCAAGACTGGCAGGTATTCTTCCTGCCTTCCTTTGAAGGTTAAGGGTTTCAGTATTACTCTTTGAGCAGATTAAACCTTTATCACAATCTGATTTCTCATCTTGAGTGGGTCCAAAGTTTCTTTCCTTTTGCCCAGATCACAGCTCTTTAAGACAGAAGCTGTGAATCACTAGGAAACCCAGGGAAGCATCTGGGTACAGGACTAACCTGCCTCTAGACCTGTGATTTCTCATTGTTCTGGGTTCATGAAGTATTCTTTTATTTGCCAATACAAACATTCACTTAAAAAGACTTTCAAAAAGATTTTATCCAACATTTTAGGGTGCTGCGTCCTAAGATTTTTTAAAAGGACATTAAGGCTTTGAAAGTGTCAGTAAAGGGAGTTCTAAGTTTCAATAATTTTTGATCCAAGTAATAGCAAGATATTCATTTCATTCAGCCATAAAAAAATGTATAATAATACAACGGCATTCTTTAACAGAACTCACTGTAACTTGCAGATCCCTATTCTTTCTTCATAGCATAAAATAGTCTTGTGATTCAAAGTAAAATCATTACTTTCACACTAAAATTTCTTCTCTCTGGTGTACATTTCCAACCAATTCATGATCATCCACAAGATTCATTTTTCCAGGGGATGTAAGGCCTAAAATTAAGCTTCAGTATTATAAGCTGACTTGATATCTACAAAAACTATAAGGGCTTCAAATGGCTGAATCATAAGTTTCCCTCCACACTCTGCTCCTGTGGATAATGTACCCTAGTTAAATAACCCTCCTTATCAGAGGCACCATGCACAGTTCCTGCTTATCCCTGAGTGGTGGTTTGTGGTTTCCTATCATCCTAGAGAATTATTCAAACAAGTCAATCACAGCCCTTGTGAGAACCAGATGTCACCACATCCTCTCCTTACTATAGAGTCTGCCTCCCTCAGGCCTTGGTTTTTCACTCTGCTACTAAGTACAGTGCCCATAAGGCTCAGCACAGCACACAGTGCCCTTCTCCCTGAATATATGTGACTAATCGTGTGCTGTGTGTTTAGCCATCCCCATATCCTCGAGACACTAATCTTTCCCTAATCAGTGATGTGAGTAAGAGGCAATAAAAACCCTGCTGTCGACACAGAGAACAGACCTATGGACACAGGGGATGGGGAAGGGAGAGGGTGGCAAGTATGGAGAAAGTAACATGGGAACACATACATTACCATATGCAAAACAGACAGCCAATGGGACCTGCTGTATGACTCAGAGAACTCAAACCAAGGCCTTGGGGGGGATGGGGAGGGAGGTGGGAGGGAGGTTTAAGAGGGAGGGGACATAGGTATATCTATGGCTGATTCATGTTGATGTTTGGCAGAAAACAACACAATATTGTAAGGCAATTATCCTTCAATTAAAAATAAATAAATTTAATTAAAAAAAAAAAAAAAAACCTCTGCTGTCATGAACCACATAACATACCCAACCGAGGACACCTAGACAGTTTTAATTAACTGTTCTCGGTCAACTTATCTGCTTCCATGATACGATGCAGATGGCCTGAGATGGAACCAGCAATTTCTGGCAAGCTTGAACTATGTCCTGGGTTGGCACTTTGCTGTGTTTGTCAGTCGCTGCTCTCCTTTGGCCCCTATATGCCCTGTCTCCTAGATGAGAACTGTTAATTGACTATACCCAGCACAGACATGAATGAGTGACTGAACCGAACTAACTGGGCACAGTGGTGCTGTCCATACTTGGCAGGTGGTCTCTGAGGCTCCCACCTGTAAAGGCGTGAAAACACAGCACCATAACCAGTTGGTTCTTCAGTCGTGTTTACCAAGGTCAGGCTAGGTCATTGAGTCCAGCCTGGTGATTGTCACTGGCTGCCTGGAGAAGCTATACGGACACTGTGCGCCTGTGAGACAGGCCCAGAGACAACCTTTCGTGAGGTTTGTGAAAAGAAAGGAGCCGGACACAGAACTGAGTCTGGCATCCCAGTGATGCTGTTCATCAAAGGGTAGAGACCTTGCTGGTTTCCTGTGCTGTCACGTCCCTTGCTGCAGTGGCTTGTGCTCTCCTGACCCCCAGGGTTATCGAGGTGTACATGGAGCCCTGTGGCCCAGGGCTGGTGAAATGAAAAAAGGGTGGGAGGGAGGAGGGAGCCCCTGGTACTCAACTGCTGTGCTGTGCTTAGTCGCTCAGTTGTGTCTCTTTGCGACTCCACTGACTACAACTCGCCAGGCTCCTCTCTCCATGGGGATTCTCCAGGCAAGAATTCTGGAGTGGGTAGCCTATCCCTTCTCCAAAGGGCCTTCCTGATCCAGGATTTGAATTCAGGATTTGCATTGCAGGCAGATTCTTTACCAGCGGGGCTACCAGGGAAGCCCCACTCAACTGCTCTCCCGAAGTAAACCCCTAGCCAGTGCACCCAGGCTTTGCTTAGTATTGCTGCTTCCCAGAACACCAGAGAGTGGAGCTTGCAGTCAGGGGCCTTACGGCCTCCACCCGAGTCAGGGATAAAATGACTCTACTTGATGTGGACCCTTCCCCGACGGATACTGACATTCCCTGGAGGAAGAGGTGCCCACCGACGAGGAAGGCATTGGGCTCCTGAGCGTTTCCCCATCACCCCCCAGAAGGTCTGCACCACCGGTGAACGTGCAAACTGAAAACTGCAACTTTACATGGCCAGAAAAGAAAAATATTTCCAGGAAACTGGTATAGAGGAAAAGAAAAAAGAAAAACAAGACAGGAAGCCCACGTGCTAGGAAAGGGACCACAGCAGAGGATGATTTTGATCCCTCACGCTTGGGTTGTAGGCCCAGCACTGCTTCCCTGCACCACTCTGCTGCCTCTGTCTGTTGCAACAAAGCTCCCGACTCGGGATTATAGGGAAGCCCCTGTGGTATCAGGAAAAGGTTAATTCAAACCCAATCTAAGCCCAGGGTCTTAAAACCAACCATATAAATCAACCACTTCAACTCTGATATTACTAATTTGAAGGTCTCTGGAGGAAGTAACTTACAAATGTAATCAAGGCAGAGAGGATCATCCCTCACCCCCAAGTATATCCAGTGAGCAAAAACAATACAAAGATAAACAAAATAAGGAAAGAAAGAACCGTTGATACAAAAACAACCTAAAACAAAAGTCCACAATTTGACCCAGCTGAAAATTCAAAATTTACGGATTGAATTTATATAGCGAATGATGAGAGTTCATTCATCATTCAAAGGCTCCATGCCTTTCCAAATAGGCTTAAATTAACTCTAATATCTGCTGAAATTCACCAAGTGACAAACCTTTATGGCTTTAATCAATACTAGGGCTAAAATTGTCAGTGGCACCCCACTCCAGTGCTCTTGCCTGGAAAACCCCATGGGCGGAGGAGCCTGGTGGGCTGCAGTCCATAGTGTTTCGAGGAGTTGGATGAGACTGGGCGGCTTCGCTTTCTCTTTTCATTTTCATGCATTGGAGAAGGAAATGGCAACCCACTCCAGCGTTCTTGCCTGGAGAATCCCAGGGGCAGAGGAGCCTGGTAGGCTGCCATCTATGGGGTCACACAGAGTCGGACACGATTGAAGTGACTTAGCAGCAGCAGCAGCAGCAGGGCTAAAATTACAATTATACCTAAGAATCCCATTAATTTAAGCATCATATCTCCCATAATGGGGTATTAGGAGAGTCACTGAACGTAAGAGAGGACAAATAGGTATGCCTCACCTTAAACTTCAGAACTTTTTATCTTGCTTAAATTCCCCACGGTTATAGCACTCATTGCTCTAAAATATCTCCTGGGCATGGACACGGACACTCTGACCCATTGAAAAATAAATGAAAATCAGATTAAGGCTTTGACACTTATAAACTGGCTTGACAAAATAAGAACTCATGACTTCCCCCACCCCTTCTCCCAGTTAAAATAGTTAACATGACTCAAGGTAATTTAAAACAAGATCTGCTGCTGCTGCTGCTAAGTCACTTCAGTCGTGTCCGACTCAGTGCAACCCCACAGATGGCAGCCAACCAAGCTCCCCCGTCCCTGGGATTCTCCAGGCAAGAACACTGGAGTGGGTTGCCATTTCCTTCTCCAATGCATGAAAGTGAAAAGTGAAAGTGAAGTCGCTCAGTCGTGTCCGACTCTTAGCGACCACATGGACTGCAGCCCACCAGGCTCCTCCATCCATGGGATTTTCCAGGCAAGAGTACTGGAGTGGGATACCATTGCCTTCTCCAAAACAAGGTCTACAGGGATTAACATTTGTTATATAAGAGGAACTGAGTGAAGGGTTGTTATCCCCACTGCTTCTCCATTTAACAGTCCTATTTGGCCTGTTCTTAAATGTTTTACAGAAGAATGGTACCCCAAAGTGGATTGCTGCACCAATAAAACCATGGTCCCATCCCAATAAGGCCTTTATACCTAATAACTTGATTATTTAAATTACTGACTTGTCCAATCAGCAACTGGTAAATATTTTTGCTCCTATAAATTTGGCTAAGAGAATATGTTCTGTACAATGCCTAGTTCAATAGCCTCTCAGCCATGGTTCGCCTTTACCACTGAAGGAACACAATCCACCCATGCAAGACTTCAGTATCCTTGCATTGCACCCAGGCTCTACAGGCAAGATCTTAGCTATTCACCTTTCTCCAGCTGTGACACAATATCAGTGACATCCTCCAAGGAGATTTGTTTGAGATACTCACTAAGGACATGCAAATGCTCACAAAAAGGGGATGAACCATTGTCCCACACACGGTGTAAGGCACTGCCACTGCCATTACATTCCTGGAAGTTATTAGGTACACAGAAGGTTCCCAACCAAACCTCAAGTACAGCTGCCTTCTCATGGTCCCAGTCTCAGGATATTTAGGGTCCATGCCTGTTGAAACCGCATTGTGTCCTTCTTGAGGTTATTTCAGTCACTCCTACCCCTCTCTAGGGCCTGGGAGCTCCATGAAGCAGCACTCAGCCCCATCTGCTGAAGCTCACCATTGCTTCTCTGTCTCTCTAAGGTCACAGAAGGTAAGAAACCTTGTTAAGATGCTCAGTTTCCCTGGGAATCAAGACCTAGCTCTTTATACACTTGGAGTTTCTAACTCCATTCAAATTTCTACTGCTTCATCCTCCTCTGGCTCAACTCAGGGCATCCTGGGTACTACCCCAAAGAATCAGACAATGCCAAGAGCCTCCTCACATCTTGAACTCTTCTCCTACCAGACAGGCAGGAACTCTTATTTCATCCAATACTCTTTCCCATTCTAAGGTCTGTTCTCAGTTCTCTGATCTCACACAACTCAAAAAAGATTTTTCTCCCCAAAAGTCAAATTATTGGCAAATAACAATTTGTTTTCATTTTTAAGAGCTAATAAAGTTAGTGAAGTTTTAATCTAGATAATACCACTCCTCAGGGAACAGTGTCTAAAGAAGGCATTAAAAAAAGTGTAAAGAAGTAAAAAAAGAAAATACTAGTTGATAATTAACATAATTATCATCTATATGCATTTAAAAGAGCTACTCTTAATAGAGTCTTTACTTAACAAGGTAGGAAACTGCCTCATATACATTATTTTATTTAATCCTTATAACAAATGTCAGAGGTACAGAGGTGGGGATTATCTCAATGAGGTAATTGAAATTCTGTCTTCCAAATATTACGAACATTCTTTAAATCAGGATTTAAAGCCCCGTTATGTGTGATTCCAAAACATGGGCTTTTAATTATTTCATTATATTACCTCCTTTTAAGAATCCTAGATACTTATAAAGTGAGAAGAGATTACAATAGAATAATAGGGCTTCCCAGGTGGCGCACGTGGTCAAGAATCCGCCTGCCAATGCAGGAGACACAGGAGATGTCGGTTCTATCCCTGGGTTGGCAAGATTCCCTGGAGAAGGAATGGCAACCCACTCTAGTATTCTTGCCTGGGAAATGCCATGGACACGAGAATACATGACAATAGAATAAAAGTAATTAGAGTAGAGAAGCTAGGAATCTAGAAGTCACCTAAGACTCACCTACCACGCCACTTACCATGCACGTATTTTCTCTCCCAGAACAACATGTTTTCCATAATGTTAAACCAACCTCAGAACAGTATTCAAGCAATTCATCTGATAGAAAAACTTTAATTCAATTTTGAATCTTAAAAATGAAGATCATATGATTGAAGTAATATGGATAAGTCTGAATAAAAATTGTTCTTCGTACTACTTATTAACTATTATATACTATACCTATTCAGTACAATTACGTAATTTGTGAACACACACATTCAGATGCATTTAAATCTTTTTACAGAATAAAATGGAAGCAAATTCCTATGGCACGTGGTATGATTTTATCTTTAGTTACTGTTATATTTAGTTGTGTCACCACAATTAGCAGAATTCACTGAAAATAGAAGTCAGTATAAGTGTTTCTTTAAATATTCCAAGATTTTTTGGTTTGATATTAGACTTTATTAATTTTTTGCTGTACTTTTTCTTTGTCTTTGTTTTGGTTAAAATACGAAAGTAAGTTTGTACTACGCAAAGACATTTTCTGATTACTAAGTAGAGAAGATCCCAAAGGATACAGCAAAGGAAACCCACTGTTAGATTCCCTAGGAGTAACTGCCAGTTGACTGCACTGTATTCACCAGATCTTTTAGTCATTTTTATACAGCAAGACAGATAAAAAAGCATTTTACTACAGAGTTCCGAACTCTCCCTTTGAAAGCTATAATTACGATTTGGTGACTTTCTCCAAGCTGTCCTAGCTATACACACGTTGGCCTGAATATCCTTTTATTCAGTAACACTAAATGATCAAGCATTTGCCTTATCCATCTGCTCTAACAGTGACCTCTTTTGAATTTTTTTTTTATGAGCTTTAGCTACTGCTTTTTATAGCTTTGCCAACATAATCATATTACATCTGACACCAGGCAGTGTAAATTAATTCCTCTTCTTTGTTATGAGCCACTCCACAAAGAAGAACTAGATTTTTCACCTTAACACTTGATTAAATTGTGAGAAAAGAAGACCAAAAAAAAAGAAAAGAGGTCTCTGGGAAAACTGTATCTCACCTACACCAGCCTGGAGACTAACACAGTGAATTTAAAACAAATTAGCTCTTCTTAAGATTTTTTTAAAAAATGCTAATGAGGGAAAACAGGAGAAATATAGAGGAAAGACAGTGGGTAAAAAGTCTATTTACCTAGAATTAATCTTATGCCAGATGAACTACAGCAGTGTTTCCCAATTGCTCAGAAGACTCACATGGGAAGTTTATTAACAACACAGACTTCCCAGCGGCCCCCCTTAGAGCCTCAGATCCTGGGTGTTTGACACCATATGTATTGCAAATACCCTAGGAGATGCTTACTATTATACAAGCCTGAGAACAACTGAACTGGAGTAAAAGTTAGGTCAGAGTCGCCTCCATCTTTCTTTAAAAATGCACAGAAAAAAAATCCATAAATGATGTTGCTTCTAGGTCTAACAGTATGTGTCACCCAAAAGAACAGACTGTTTACTGGTGGTTTTAGCAAAGTATACCAACACATACACATAGCCTTGGAGATCTACTTATCCAATTGCAGACCCTGTTAAAATCACCTTGTAGTATATTAAAAATTAAATTATAAAACTAACTTTGTCCAGACCTGCTCTATCAGGTGATGGCCCTGGCTATACAGGTCATCCTCTGGACTGGCTTGTTTACCTTTGACTCTGATAACTAACCCTAAAGTTAACCACTAAATCCATTTAATATGTTTTCAGTAAATGTTCTATGTTGGTGAATTGCTTTACCTCCGGAAGATCATACTTCCTGGTAGGCAGGAACAATAGGGTCTAAGTATGTACAGTGGATGGAGAAGGCAATGGCACCCCACTCTAGTACTCTTGCCTGGAAAATGCCATGGACGGAGGAGCCTGGTAGGCTGCAGTCCATGGGGTCACTGAGAGTCGGACACGACTGAGCGACTTCACTTTCACTTTTCAGTTTCGTGCATTGGAGAAGGAAATGGCAACCCACTCCAGTGTTCTTGCCTGGAGAATACCAGGGACAGGGAGCCTGATGGGCTGCCGTCTATGGGGTCACACAGAGTCAGGCACGACTGAAGCAACTTAGCAGCAGCAGCAGCCCCATGGTCAGTGGATAGTAAATCTTCAGTGAGTGCTTTTTGGGTGAACTTCTCATGGATCTGACCATGCAGTCCCCATCATATGCAGATCCTATCTGTGCAGATAGGCAGCTCATGTGATAGAATTTGGTTAAACAGAAAAAACCGCTCTGTATTGGCATTTTAAGCATTGCTGCTTTAAACGCTATGCTGGCAGTGTTCCTGAGCCAAGCAAGACCTTTCAAGTCATCCTGTCTCTCTGATCCATTTCACATCAGACTTTTACTGTTATCCTTTGAGATTTGATTTAAAGATAATGATTAATTTTAGTATGCAAAAATTCCCCCAATTCCACTGTAATTTAAAATAACTGAAGAAAGTACTAAAGAGCTAACTTTTTCATATATTTCAGTTTGCAATAAATTGAAGAGAGCGGTCATTACAGAAAACTCAAAGAGGCTCAGCAGGGAAAGGAATCATGGATAGATGTACGGATACAATAATAATAGCTGGAACAATTACTCACTAAAGCTTGTTGACCCTGGAGTGTCATTTTGAGAGGCCAGAAGATCCTAGATGTATTGACTATGATATCTCTAAGTCACTGAAAGAGATTATTTTTAAAAAAAAATGAACTAAGAGAAAGGCAAGTTTGAAGATCTCATTTGATTCAACTCTGTAATTGGGGGAGGATCACTTACTGACGTGCATCTCTTGAATAAAAAATATCAAAAGTAATCTTTTGAAATGTGGTCAACATAAAACAGCTGCTTATAACAAGGCAAATACTGAGAAAGAATGTGTGTGTGCTTAGTCGCTCAGTCACGTCCAACTTTTTGTGACCCCATGAACTGTAGCCCGCCAGGCTTCTCTGATCATGAGATTTTCCAGGCAAAATTACTGGACTGGGTTGTCATTTCCTTCTCCAGGGGATCTTCCTGACCCAGCGATAGAACTCACATCTCCTGGATCTCCTGCACTGGCAGGCAGATTCTTTACCACTGAGCCACCTGGGAAGCCCCAAGAAAGAAAGGTCAAAGTCGCTCAGTCAGGTCCGACTCTGCGAACTCATGGACTATACAGTCCATGGAATTCTCCAGGCCAGAATACTGGAGTGGGTAGCCTTTCCCTTCTCCAAGGATAGAGACTTTCCCTTCTCCCTATCCCAACCCAGGGATAGAACCCAGGTCTCCCACCTGCAGGCAGCTTCTTTAACAGCTGAACCACAAGGGAAGCCCAGGAAGGCTGGAGTGGGTAGCCTATCCCTTCTCCAATAGATCTTCTCCACCCAGGAATCAAACCGGGGTCTCCTATACTGCAGACAGATTCTTTACCAACTGAGCTATCAGGGAAGCCCAAAGCCCCAAGAATGAATAATTAAAGGCAGAGAGTAAGGGAGACACGGAATGAACACATTCTGGAGAACAATGTCATTACAACAGTAAGTCCAGCCTCTGGTCAACTGCAGAATCTCCCGACCAAATACTTTGCACCCTTCACCATCTTCCCTCATCAGTTTCCTCTTGTTCTCCTCCCCAGGCCCTGCTTCTGCCATAGACCTTCCCATGCCCTCTTTGCTTTCGTCCTACTCAAACTAGCGTTTGGAAAATATTTACTTAATTCATTCACAGGAATATGATCTGTGTGTGGTTCCCTACAACGATAATGCCAGACAAAGTCTCAGACCAAAGAAGCAAATTGTTAATGGTGACACTTCCACAAATTAGCTAATGGATAAGAAGTGGCATTTGGGAATGATGCAGAAAGATTTTCCTAAATTATCAGCATTTTACCTTCCGCATATTTGTAAGGTTGGTGGGGGTACTGGAGTCAAACCTACATTCTTGATACCACAATTTGCATGACATTGGCTAGATTCTTTAACCTCTTTGAAGCTTAGTTTCTCTAATTGATGCCATGCAACGTTTCTTCAATGACTAAAGTGTCCCCTTATTTTTTATTTGCAGTGTAGGCAGGAGAAACTAGATTCTCATAGTTTTATTTCTAGTAATTAAGTAGCTTTCAGTTGTTAGCTGTTTCACTCTTCTTACCTTACATGCTTAAGGTTATCTAAATGCCCTAATTATTTGTTAAAAATAGCCAGGAACAACAGGGGAAAGCAGTGATTAAAGAATATTCTAATTCATTCATAAGCCAATTTGATTCAACTTTTAAGAACCTAGAATCTCTTATACAGAGTGAAGTAAGTCAGAAAGAGAAAAACAAATTACCGTATATTAACGTGTGTGTGTGGAAAGTAGAGAAATGGCACGGATGAACCTAGATGCATGGAGGGAATGGAGACTCAGACACAGAGAGTGGACTTGTGGACGCAGCAGGGGAGGGAGAGAGGGGGACAGTGGAGGCAGCAGCGCTGACACAGCAGACTGCCGCGGCTGCCTCGAAGTGGCTTCCGTCCTGCCGACTCTGTGCGACCCGAGACGGCAGCCCACCAGGCTCCTCTGTCCACAGGATTCTCCAGGCAAGAACACTGGAGTGGGTTGCCATTTCCTTCTCTGATATATCTGCTATCATGTGTAAAATGGATAGTTGGTGAGAAGCTGCTGCTATAACTCAGGGAGTCCAGCCTGGCGCTCTGTGACGACCTAGAGGGGTGGAATCGGGGATAGGACGGAGGCTGAAAAGGGAGCTGATAATATGCCTCATTATGGCTGATTTGCGTTGCTGTGCAGCAGAAACCAATACAGCATGGTAGAGTAATTTTCCTCCAATGGGAAAAAAATTAAATACCTGTGGACAAGGTGTATTTGTTGCAACAACCTCAAAACTTGGAATTTTCTGAGCTGGATGGATACATTTTACTAAAAACATTTCACTTGTACCGAAGTGTGAGCTTAAAGAAAAACCAAATCAGTATGTGTATGATAGCTCTTGTTTCATTTGCATGATGAAGACTCTGGTTTACGTTACTCTCCTGTCACCAGGCAACTGTCCCAAGTCTTGGAGATGCTGACTCAAATTCCAAGCTACCTACTCCACCTCAGAGTACTGAGGTTTCTGGAAACCTCAAAATCCTGCATGCTGGGCTCTACAGGACAGTGACCATACATAATCACACATCAGAGGGTACAGAGAAGTGTTCTGGCATTTTCAGAAGCCTTTAACACATGTGTGGAAATGATGGAAACGATACATGTGTTCACAGATTTGGGGATTTTTTTTTTGTTGTTTGCTTTTTTGTTCTTTACCTATGTATGTATGTCACTTTCCCCAGCAAAACCTCTCTGAAGCCTGCATAGAAAGCAGAAATACCTGTCTTCTATTAAGTTGAATAGTCTCCATATTTTAAAGCATTTTAACTGCCAAGATTAAAATTCAAAACCAGTAAATTCTAAGTCAGAAGGCTTTCTGTAGTATGAAACACCATGTTTCCTTGAAGTGTTTTTCATTTACGATAAGCTTACCCAGTCAAAGCAGAATGTTTTTGCTATTTTCCCCCCACAGGCATTTGTTCAACTGAGGCCAAGCAGAATGGCCGTTTCGGTGCTGTGTTCTATACACGAGGGAAAATGTTTGGAGCTTAAGAATGTTCTCTTTCTTTTAATCCTTTCTATAACTTGACTCCAAATTTATCTGAGAAACATATGTTGAGTCGTTCTCATCTCTATTTTTCATATCCACTATAGTAATTATAACTGTAAATAGAATTTTAAGTCTTCTCAAAACTGCATTTTTAAAATACTAGCTGCACTCTGGCAGTCTCTCCCTTTAGTTTATTCCAGTGGTAACTTCCATTTTTAAAATTAAGGGTGGTATGGAAACATATGATTCGTTTCCTAATTTTATCACCATCTATAACTGGGACAAGTGCCTAACTTCTCACAACACATTTTTAATGACCTGTGAAGTTCAGTAACTGGGTGAAGCTTAATAAGTGTGTTTTCTGCACTTAAAAATATATAGAAATATTTCAATAGGCTAATTTTAAAAACTGAAATGTAACATTCTGCACGCGAC
>SJYC01134542.1:0-16708 GCA_006408675.1 Madoqua kirkii
TTTTTTTTTTTTTATTCAGGATGGAGAACTGTAGTCAGAAAAGAAAAAGTTCACTTTCAGACAACTGGACAGGTAAGTAGGAAAGCTCAGTCACAAGAGTGCTTTCTACACTCTGGGAGGCCTACCTACAGTCAACGCTAGAAGAACTGGCTTCATAGGTGGCACAGGTTCTTGACGTGGTAGTCAGCTGGTGTGATGGAAATGGAACTAAGCTGGGGGTAGAAATCCAAGTGTTGATCCAAGACTTGCCCGTGGTCTTGGAAAAGTTCTGGGCCTCATTTTCCTGCTCTGTGAGATGAGAGGTTTGAACTAGATGGTTTCCTACAGTACTTTCTCATGTAGAAATTCTTTAGCATAGGGAGTAAGCACTTGGATTTACTAATGCAGCTATACAACCAAGGGTAAGAAGACTGTAAATCCGGGTCAATACTGGAAATGCAGACATCTAATCTCATCCTTTCACTCCTGTAACTTGATCTAGACTAGCTGAAGCACATATCCATAATGATATTCCTTTATCCACACACAGCAAGCACAGCTATATGAATAAAATATTAGAGCTAGAATAAGGCTGTAAAGCAGCAGTTTGCAAATATCAAAATCAGTGGGGCAACTTTTGAAAAACAAGCTCTGATGCCTTGCACCAGATCTACCAAATCAGAATCTTTAAGACGGAACCCTGGGTATGTTTTTTAACAAGGCTCTCATGTGCCTTTGGTGATCAACTAAAGGGGGCTCATTTACAAAGGAAAAATAGTGTTTTTCAAAGGGTAGCCTGTAGATCATTTTCATGTATATTATCTAAGATGCCTGGCAAAAACATCTGGGAAGATGGCTCCAAATCTGCATTTTAACAATTCTTTCAGTGATTTTACAAATAGCTTACATATGTTGACAAATGAAATAATCATACAGGTCTTCAAAGGAAGACCTCAAAGTCTACTGAACAATATAGTGAAGACAGGAAATTCTGACTGCGAGAGGTCTATTCATCATTATTATTTCTATTGTATTTCATCATCTGTTTACTCCCATAATAAAGCTGTGATACAAGCACTTTTACCCTCATTTTACTGACAAACTGAAGCAATAGAGAGTTCAGGTAATTTCTCCAGAACCAAGAGATTCATAAATGGATACAGGAGAACTGAAAAACATGCCACATAGCTAAAGAACAGCCTATACTGCTATAGAATGTGGAATTAAAGAGTTCAGTACAACCTTTCAATTAAACCATCTGCTGAGATCTTATCTAAGGAAGCAAGTTAGCAATATGCCTCAGTTCCTGTTGGTTGGCTTTATTACCTACATCATAAATGTTTATGTCATTAAAAATAATCATAGATTAGCCAAGATGTAAGGACTAGTAACTAATAACCAATAATTTGAGGGATGTCGTCGAATCCTAAAATGATCCAAGGTAGTCATCACTTTTAGTCAACAACCTTTGAAACAAATATTAGCTGGTGAGAAGCACAGAAATATGCTGTGCAGAGTCTCACCCACTTGGTGAGAAGCCCAATCACCTCCAGACCTTAATTATCTGACTCTGCTTCATTAATCTACCTTTAATACCATGGACCCTAGACTGTATGCCTTTCTACATGCTAGAACAGGACTACATTAGACTCAAAACATCTTTCAGGGAATACAATATAAAATGTTACTACTACAAACACATTTTTTTAGGACAAAACTCTCTGCCCCCATTGATTCATCTCAATTTGTCTAATAAAATATGTTTGTGAAAAGATGTGCTTGTCTTGATCTCTTGCTACACTGAAGTAAAAAGATCTCCCAGATTCCCCATTCCTGCGTTAAGCAGTAGTTGGTATTGCACAATAGAAGGTATTTCATAAATATGATGAAACCAAATGGATTATAGCTATTACAGCTCTTACTTCGATTTTTTAAAAACAATTCATTAAAATCATTAATAGAAAAGACAAAGTTGTCCGAAACCACACAATTTTTAACAGAATTGAAATTCTTCCCCTTTCCTCTGTTCATATCCTACTCTTTTCCTCTTCCTTTCACACTGATGTTATAGCCTTTCTAAAATATGTGAACACATGGATATTTTTACAAAGGGGAAAAGTTAGAAAAATGACATTAAGAAAGAGAAATTGCAAAAATAAAATTAAACATTCATTAGTTGTTGATAGATTTGTTGAAGGTTTTCTGACTGAGGATTTGTTTTCCTTGTTTTGTATTTTGAAGGGTGACTTTTGTGTGTGCTCTGCTCCCATTCAAAGTCTGCATGCCAACTCAGACTGTATCAATATATCTTGTCAAATGTTTTACTGAAGGAGCCATTTCTTCCACAAAATCAGTATCTAATTTCCTAAGTAAAGATGAAAAAAATACTTACAAATATCTGATTAAAATATGCTGCTATTTCTAAGACAGCTGTAGGAAGAAACTCTGACAAACCCTTTTTCCTGTAAATCAAAAAAAAAAAAAGACTATGAAAAACCAGATAAGGTGAAAATCATTTAGATCATCAAAATTCAATCATTTTGTCCTTTTTTAACTTAAAACTGGTAAACATCATAACTTGTTTGACTTTCTTGAGAAAAGCAGAATCTCCAATTCTACAACAAAATTTTCTATTAAAAGTCAAAAGGGTTCATTTCAAATAACAAGTGTTAGTACCTAGCATTGCCAGCTACAAAATGCAATTATACTACAACAGTGCAATTAGGGATTAATGTCAAGTTGAGAAAGTTATCACGCAGGCACCCTCCTCTGTGCTCTAAAACACGCTAGTCTGTCTCTACTATTGAACCTATCACCTATATTGTTAATTTCTGATTAGTGCCTGCCTTCCTATCCCCAACCTCACACAAGTTTCTTAAAGCCTTTTGAGGGCACAGACTGTGATTCATTCACCTTGCACGTGGTAGGAGGGATGCAATAAATATCAGTTGAATGTCAAGGTTTGTGAGGTGCTTTTCAGACTCAGAGCTGCTTGAACGCATATGTATCACTGCGGAAGAATTTTAAAACCCAGAGCAGACATCTTTCAACTGCGTTCCTCTACTCAGCTTCCTATATGGTTTCCTCTGTTCCTCTCACTGTATCTGAAACTGTTTTCCTTCAAATGAGTCCTATTTGTTCAGATGAGATAAAGGGAACTGAGAAGAGGAAGAGAAAAATAAACGAACAAATGATCATATGGGAAGTAGTAACAAAGTAAAAATTTTACAAGCTTCAAAATTTATGTAATATAATGCAAATATGCACCCCAAAAGAGCGAGATTAAGAAAAATACTTTTGTAGTCCTAATTTTTCAAACATTTGCTTATGGCTCTTAGCAAAGATCTAGTAGGAACTGCAAATAAGAACCCAGTTTAAAATCAGTTAGGTAAAAAGCTTAACACTGTTAGTCTTTAAAAAGTATAACACTGTTATTTCTTTAAATGTATATTTAATAAATCTCTATAATTTTACACCTTTTCCAAGATTAAATTTTGTTTTTATTTTATGAATTTCTACCTATCTCTTCCTATTTTTATTAGAATCAAAAGAAAGAAATACTAACAGTTATTTTTCCCTCTTCACTTCTTTGCAGCTTATGCTATATTCAAATATATTCAAGCAACAGACCTTAAAAATAATATCCACATGAATTTTTGATTATTCACAGACATCAAAATTCAGATTTATGGGTGATATGCTAAACACAAATACACTAGAGATTAAGAGACTGAGAGACTCTCTACTTATCCTTTAAACTATCAGCTATCAAAAACTACCAACAAAAGAAAAGTAATTTCTGAAAAGGCTTTAAGAAGAGTGGCATGCCTTTAACATCACCAACAAATTGTTTTGAGCACACATCTCCTATATATGAAAATTCATGTTTATAAATTATAAGTACCACTGTTCTAATGAAAAACATAATTTGTTATATTATCACTGACATGTATGTTAAATACATTAACAGAAATTTAAATCAAATAAGAATACTGTAAATATAACTTAAGTGTTCTACTATGTTCTTCCTGAACTTCCAGGTTGTATGCAGAATTTAGAAGACCTTGCTACTATACAAGATCTAACTTCTCTCCATTATCTTTCTTGTAACCACAGTTAAATCTAATGAAAACCTGTGATATACATATAACTACTAAGAGATTTGCAAGGGAAAAAAGGCCAGTGGTTTCAGCAAAGGTTATTACCAGCTTTTCAAGAGGAGCAAATCAAGATGTGGGTGGATCCTATTTTTATTAGAATCAAAAGAAAGAAATACTAACAGTTATTTTTCCCTCTTCACTTCTTTGCAGCTTATGCTATATTCAAATATATTCAAGCAACAGACCTTAAAAATAATATCCACATGAATTTTTGATTCTTCACAGACATCAAAATTCAGATTTATGGGTGATATGCTAAACACAAATACACTAGAGATTAAGAGACTGAGAGACTCTCTACTTATCCTTTAAACTATCAGCTATCAAAAACTACCAACAAAAGAAAAGTAATTTCTGAAAAGACTTTAAGAAGAGTGGCATGCCTTTAACATCACCAACAAATTGTTTTGAGCACACATCTCCTATATATGAAAATTCATGTTTATAAATTATAAGTACCACTGTTCTAATGAAAAACATAATTTGTTATATTATCACTGACATGTATGTTAAATACATTAACAGAAATTTAAATCAAATAAGAATACTGTAAATATAACTTAAGTGTTCTACTATGTTCTTCCTGAACTTCCAGGTTGTATGCAGAATTTAGAAGACCTTGCTACTATACAAGATCTAACTTCTCTCCATTATCTCTCTTGTAACCACAGTTAAATCTAATGAAAACCTGTGATATACATATAACTACTAAGAGATTTGCAAGGGAAAAAAGGCCAGTGGTTTCAGCAAAGGTTATTACCAGCTTTTCAAGAGGAGCAAATCAAGATGTGGGTGGACCAGCAGAAATTCATCATATTAGTATACATGCACTTGCAGGGTTGTGAATGAGCATAGATCTTGTAAATTAGCTAATTCAGTGATTTTCAAACTATTTAAATATATTTCTTTCCCAAATGAACTCTTCAGCAGGTGGCCAATACGTAAGACAGATACAAACAGAATGGCTCTGACTAAAACAGCTTCAGTCTCTACCCACTCTGTCTTCTTCCATCTCAACTCTCCCTCCACAAATATAGCTTGAAAATTACTTGACAACACTGTGATTTTAGAGATAAAGCTAGCATGCTGAAGAGGGAACAAGAGTAGCTGTTCTGAGACAATGAAACAGATAAAGCAGCTGAGTGACTGACCCTGGACACTGGACTGTCTTCCTTGTAGATGTCCCTGCCTTGTTTTCATGGCCTGTCTTCCCTGCACATCCCCATCAGATCTCATTTCCAAATATACATTTTAAAAGTATGATCTGGTAAGATTTAAGGTACTCTTCGCTTCTAGGGTTTGATAAACTAATGAATACTTATCCTTTTCTTTTAAATCTATACTAACTTGAAAGTTTTCATGACTTAAGCAGTCAGGCATGTCAGTATGCAAATTCTGCATAAAGAAGGATCCTGTTCACTTCAGACAGATCTAACTGCACATATACAGCTTGGCTTCATGTACATACCCCAGCCCTGGACCTGCCTGATCTGACAAGTTCTCCAAAAAAATGAAATACAAAGATAAAGATGTCCTTTGCTTAGTTATATTAAATAAATGTCTGCCTCTATCACACCTAGGATTGCAGGACTGAAGATGAAGTTATTTGAGAACAAATGAGCAACCAGACAACTCCATGAGGTAACACTTAGTCAGTGGTTGCACTAAGCTGTTTTACAATTGCAATGAGCTGCTATACCTAGTTATAGCTGCTTCAAGGGGCATTAGTTTCTACTTCTGTTTTGTTTTTAAAGGCAAATCATAGTTCTAAAACGTATAAAGGCCTAAACATTCAAAATGTCAGATGACGGGATGGAAGGGAGAGAACATATGTCTACATATAGCAAATTCATGTTACTGTACAGCAGAAACTAACACAACATTATAAAGCAATTATACTCCAATTAAAATAATTTTCTTAAATACAAAAAAAAATATCAAATGAACTTTACCTGCTTCTTAAAAAAAATAACTGACCACTTCAACTGTAAAACCCAGTTTTTGAAAGGCTGTTTCCTGATGATGCAGTTTATCTCTCAAGCATTATAAAGATGAAAACAAACATCAAAAGATGAATCAATGTGACATGAGAGAGTATGGACATTCATGAGGATGTTTTCTATCCACAGAACTCAAATGATCTAGCTTAGGAAAACAAATGACTCTATATGCCTGACACAGAATAGGTACCCAACACATGTTTACTGGATAAACAAAGAATGAATGAATGAAAGTTGAAAACAGATCAGAAGCACCTAGAATAAAACCAGATTATCAAGAGTTTTGAAAAAGACTTTATGCCGTGGGCTACTACACTGAGGTTTAACAACAACAAAAATGGCTCTCTAAAAGAAAAATGAGTTGATAGTAAGCAAACAGCAAATCCAGCTGTAAGACTCTAGAAGTAAACTTGGCATTGGCAATAAAGGCCCACCAAAGTGGGAGACATTAAAACTGGATTAAGGAAGGTGTGGCAGAGGCTTCTGCTTGGGTTCTCAATAGCTCTTCTGCTCTTCTCTAAAAAATAGAAAGTTCAGCTGGGTACACAGCTAAGGACCCCATTACCACGCCTCCCATGCTGCTAGATGCAACCATGTAACTGGCTTTCATCACTGAAACGTGAGCTGTGAGCATAAGTGATGTATGCATTTCTAGGTTATACCCTAAAAGAGAGGGGAGTGTGGCCCTTCCCTTCTCTTTTTCCTTTTTTGAAAACTTGATCTCATCTGTACAGTGAGTCATCATTCACCATGTGGACAAGGACACCACCCTGGGGATGACATAGCAACAAGATGTAAGCAGCCCATATCCCTAACATGTCAAGCCATTACACCATGTCTGTACTATCTACCTGGGCTGTAATAAGACAGAACTAAACCTACACTATGTTTAAAGAAAGTGAAGTCACTCAGGCGTGTCTGACTCTTTGCAACCCCGTGGACTGTAGCCTACCAGGCTCCTCCATCCATGGGATTTTCCAGGTAAGATTACTGGAGTGGGTTGCCATTTCCTTCTCCAGGGATCTTCCCAACCCAGGGACAGAACCCAGGTCTCCCATATTGTAGGCAGACACTTTACCATTTGAGCCACACTATGTTTAATCCACTATTACTTCAGGACTTTATTATAACTGTCAAACCAATATTTTAGCTAATTCAAATGAATTAAAAACATTTTGAAGTAGAAAAATCGACAGAATGTGTTGATAGGCCAAAGTGAATGAAAGAGGGCAATGAGTTGAAACAATTGCAAGGTTTTATGTTTAGGGAACTGGATCACAGAATCACTAACAAAAGAACAGATGAGAAGGAGAGCTACTAAGTTTAGATGCTGGCAATATTGCCAAGGGGACTGCAGAGTAAGTAACTGGAACTATGGGCCTGGCACTCAGACAAGAGGAGAAAACGAAAAACGAAAATTTCAGCAATTTTGTATTGTATATAGACTTGAAAAGATGAGAACTGATAGAATCACAGGCTAAAAGAGATCAAAGTGTATGTCAATAGAAAAATCGACAGAATGTGTTGATAGGCCAAAGTGAATGAAAGAGGGCAATGAGTTGAAACAATTGCAAGGTTTTATGTTTAGGGAACTGGATCACAGAATCACTAACAAAAGAACAGATGAGAAGGAGAGCTACTAAGTTTAGATGCTGGCAATATTGCCAAGGGGACTGCAGAGTAAGTAACTGGAACTATGGGCCTGGCACTCAGACAAGAGGAGAAAACGAAAAACGAAAATTTCAGCAATTTTGTATTGTATATAGACTTGAAAAGATGAGAACTGATAGAATCACAGGCTAAAAGAGATCAAAGTGTATGTCAATGAATAACAGTGTGTGCTCACAAGAGGCAGGAGGGAGAAGCAGTAAGCGGCAATTAATGAGAAGGGTAATCAAAACCACAATGAGGTACCATTTCACACCAGTCAGAATGGCTGCAATCCAAAAGTCTACAGGCAATAAATGCTGGAGAGGGTATGGAGAAAAGGGAACCCTCTTACACTGTTGGTGGGAATGCAAACTAGTACAGCCACTATGGAGAACAGTGTGGAGATTCCTCAGAAAACTGGAAACAGAACTGTCATACGACCCAGCAATCCCACTGCTGGGCATACACACCAAGGAAACCAGAACTGAAAGAGACACGTGTACCCCAATGTTCATCACAGCACTGTTTATAGTAGCTAGGACACGGAAGCAACCTAGATGTCCATCAGCAGATGAATGGATAAGAAAGGAATGGTACGTATATACAATGGAGTATTACTCAGCCATCAAAAAGAATACATTTGAATCAGTTCTAATGAGATGGATGAAACTGGAGCCAATTATACAGAGTGAAGTAACCCAGGAAGAAAATCACCAATACAGTATAATAATGCATATATATGGAAAAAGTGTGGTCAGAGCAGGCTAAGGATGGGAGAGATTTTAACACTAGCAACAATATAATGCTAAGCACATGAGTTTTGGAGCCAGGCTGGCTCTAGAACATAACCATAACTGGGCCACTTTAATACAACTTTTCTTATGTATAATGTGAAAATTCTTTCTGGTGCTATTAGTAGTTCTCCTCCATTCTTCCATAGAGGAAGATAATAAAGCTGTTAATAAAGCTAGTGGATGTGATGGAATTCCAGTCAAGTATTCAAAACCCTAAAGGATGATGCCATCAAGGTGCTGCATTAAATATGTCAGCAAATCTGGAAGACCCGGTAGTGGCTACAGGACTGGAAAAGGTCAATCCTCATCCCAATTCCCAAGAAAAGTAGTACGTTAGAATGTGCTAACCATCAGAAAACTGCACTCATCTCCCACGCTAGTAAGGTCAAGCTTAAAATCTTGCATGCTAGGCTTCAGCATTATGTGAACCAAGGACTTCCAGATGTCCTAGATGGATTTAGAAAAGAAAGAGGAACTAGAGATCAAATTGCCTACATTTGCTGGATCATAGAGAATTCAAAAAAAAAAAATCTACCTCTGTTTCATTGACTACACCAAAGCCTTTGACTGTGTGGATCATAATAAATACTGTGGAAAGCTGTTAAAGAGATGGGAATACCAGATCACCATACCTGTCTCCAGAGAAACCTGTATGCAGGTCAAGAAGAAGTCAGAACACTGTATGGAACCACCAACTGGCTCAAGATTGAGAAAGGAGTACGGCCGGGCTGCCTGCTGTCACCCTGTGTGTCTAACCTATATGCTGAGCACATCATGAGAAATGCCGAGCTGGATGAGTTTCAAGCTGGAATCAAGATAGGTGGGAGAAACATCAACAGCCTCAGATACATGGATGATACCACTCTAATGGCAGAAAGTGAAGAGGAGCTAAACAGCCTCTTGATGAGGGTGAAGGAGGAGAGTGAAAGAACTAGCTTAAAACTAAATATTAAAAAAAAAAAACTAAGATCATGGCATCCAGCACCATTACTTCATGGCAAACAGAAGGGGAAAAAGAAGTAGTGACAGATTTCCTCTTCTTGGGCTCTAAAATCACTGTAGATGGTCACTGCAGTTATGAAATCAGAAGATGTTTGCTTCTTGGCAGGAAAGCTATGACAAACCTAGACAGTGTGTTGAAAAGCAGAAACATTACTCTGCTGACAAAGATCCATACAGTCAAGATTAGGGTCTTCCCAGTAGTCATGTATGGTTGTGAGAGCTGGACCATAAAGAAGGCCGAGCACTGAAGAACTGACATTTTTGAACTGTGGTCTCGGAGAAGACTATTGAGGGTCCTTTGGACAGCAAGGGATCAAAACCAGACAATCTAAAGGGAAATCAATCCTGAATATTCATTAAAAGGACTGATGACGAAGCTGAAGCTCCAGAATTTTGGTCATCTGAAGCAAACAGCTGACTCACTGGAAAAGTCCATGATGCTGGGAAAAACTGAGGACAGAAGCAGAAGGGGAGTCAGAGGATGATACGGGTGGATGGCATCACTGATTCAAGGGACATGAACTTCAGCAAACTTTGGGAGACGGTGAGAGACAGAGAAGCCTGGTGTGCTGCAGTCTGTGAGGTCAGTCTGGGAGACTGAACAATAGTAACAAATGCAAAAATAGACCTTTTGCTCACAGAGTGTTCTGATGATGAAGTGAGACAATGTCTTCGTATAAATACCTTAATAAACAATAGTCATTATTACTAGGATGTCCTTTGTAGCAAAGGAGAAAGTGCACTTTAGAAGGTTAATGAGTAGTACAAGATCACAAATCATTACTTTATTGGGGGCAAAGGAGTATAAACTTAGCTTCATCTAAAACCCAATTGTCAATTACCAACACAGAACCAAAAAAGAGCTGTGAAAATTTCAAACACACTTGGGTATTTTTTTCATTAATAAAACTGATTTATAGCCAACTTTTTTATCCCTTCCTCCTGACCTCCATTTCCTTTCAAAACTAACTCTATATGAATTCCTGTGTGGTTTTGATCCCATTATTTCCTGGGCCAAAGGTTTCCCTCTTTAATCTACTTTGCCCTAATATTCTCAATCATGGCTATTTCCTCTTTCTACTGTCTAGGAAAAACACATGTAGACAAAAATGTATTAGAGAAATCTTATTTGGAGGCATGTATCTTTGTTAACTATTTGATAAGCTTCAGATTTAGGTGCTTTCTACCTAAATAAAACACTGATTGTTAGTTTTATATTTTAGAATAGCATGAAGAAAAAATCTGAAGTAGCATTTTGAGATAAATTCATTCTTAATAGGTCTTTGGAAGCATTATTCTTGGAAACTATCTCTAAGAATTACCTCTGAAGAGCAAACCAGCCAAGACTTCAAACTCAGTTCATCAATAAAGAGGCTTAGGCTGAAATGCTCATTGCTGGTTTTCCCAGTCGCCTTTACTAAGAGAGGCAGCCTAGCCTTGTTTCTCTTTGTCATTGTTGTTGTCATCACCATTTTGAGGATTTTTTTTTTTTAATCCAGGTATATAGGTCAACTAAAAAAACCCATCGCTTTTCTAATTCATAATCTGTCTAGAACTGGAGAGCCATTTAGAGCAGGCCACTGCACTCAACTGTACAGACTGCACTTCACGACTGGAGCTACTCACAGCTGAATTTTAAAACATTAACATCATTAAAGCACAAAAGTAGAATAAAGGAAAGTCTTAATACACTTTTCTACAAAGATGTATTTTTCCCTAGACATACTAAATTCTTTACATTAAATATATTTATTATTTAAAAGATGAATTAACTTAGTTAAACATGCTTCACTTTAAGACATTACATTCAAGGCAAGAAGATTATGGACAGAACAAAAAAAAGAGACAAAACTCAACGAAGACACATGTAATGTCAAAGTTATCTCCTTCCTTCTTCCCCTTCTCGGATTTGAGAATGACTACATGTCTCACACGGAGGCCAGTGACATTTACTACTAGCCAAATTTACACTTCCCTCTATCGGCACCTTGTTCATGTCAGGATTTATCTGGCTCAGAGGAAAAAGGCAGCTGCAATGGTGAGTCACCAAAATGGTGATTCACAATTCTCAGGGAAGCAGCTGCTGCTAAAAGCTGTGCTTTACACATCAATCATCTGCTGATTCTCACAGCTAGTTCGGGCACATTATCTGCTCGGCCTGCTGATTGTGTGGTTGTTGATGTTTGCATCACATTGCCGTGTTCCTGTTGTCATACCATGCTGCATTAGTTGAAATAACATCATCCTGTGGACCGTCAAAAATGAGAACATCCACATCATCATGAAAATACAACCATCTCATGAAGGAGCTGATGAAAAGAGCAGTCATTCTAAATGCTAAGAGACTAGTTTATTTTCAGTAGTATGATTCTACCCACCCCTGCATTTCTCTGAGCAACTGACCTCAGTCAGTCACAGTCCAGCAGTATCATAACCCCAGATTTGGGGTTATGGCTTGAGTGATGACCCCTCCTCCCTAAAGGAAATGAAGTTCAAACCCCAGTACCCTAGACTGTGATCTTATTTGTAGATGTAACCAAGTTAAGATGAAGTCATACTATTGTAGGGCAGACCCTTAATCCAATATAACCAGTGACCTTAGAAAAAGAAGGAAGAAGGGAGGTGCCAAGGCAGGGATAAATTAGGAGGCTAGGATTAACATATATACACTGCTATGTATAAAATAGGGCTTCCCTGGTGGCTCAGATGGTAAAGAATCTGCCTGCAACGTGGAAGACCTGGGTTCGATCCCTGGATCAGGAAAATCCCCTGGAGAAGGGAATGGCTACCCACTCTAGTATTCTCGCCTGGAGAATTCCATGGACAGAGGAGCCTGGCAGGCTATAGTCTATGGGATCACAAAGAGTCAGACATGACTGAGCAGCTAGCATGTATAAAACAAACAGATAACCAAAAGGACCTACTGTATAGCACTGAGAATTCTACTCAATACTCTGTAATAGCCTATATGGGAAAAGAATCTGAAACACACACACACATCCATATATCTGAATTGCTATGCTATACACCTGAAACTTACACAATAGTGTGAATCAACTACATTTCAGTTAAAAAAATTTTTTTAATAGGGGGAAAATGTGAAGACATAGAGACACAGGAGGAATGTCATATGAAGATGGAGGCAGAGACTAGAGTAATATATATCTACAAGCCAAGGAATACCTGGGTCTGCCAGAGGCTGGAAAAGATCAGGAAAGATCTTCCCCTAGAGGCTTTGGAGGGAGCACAGTCCTGACAACACTGTGAAATAACAAATTACCAGTTTGTTGTACGTGTTACCCTTTTACGGCATCCATCTGGGGATAGTGAAAGAGTATCAGCAACTCCTAGAGGGCATGGTATAAAGTGTGTTGACTTAGGAAACAATAGTGACTTTAACATTTTTTTCAAGGCACATTTACTCCGACTTTTCTCAAATTAAAGCATCCCTAAGTTTGTACATAACTGAGCATAAATAATATCAGGATCAGACTAACAGATTAAAAACCATAACATCGGCTTGAGATGAACCAAATATCCCATAACAGCTTGCACGTCTAGTGCTTCCTGGTATCTCATGACCTTTTGGTATTAACAGATATAAAGCTGTCACCGTCTTCACTCATGCCTAGAAGTTCCAACACATGCAAAAGAACGAACAGATGCGTTAGAATCATTACAGAACCTGTTTCCATAATGTTTGCAAATCAAAAGAAGTGCATAAGACATGTTTATAATCAAAATAAGGAAAACAAGAAATATGCTTAAGAGACTGAGCCATTAAACTAATCTTGCTTAAGCTTTTAGCTTCTTGTTCAATTGTGTCCGACTCTGTGACCCCATGGACTGCACCACACCAGGCCTTCCTGTCCTTCACTGTCTCCTGGAGTTTGCCCAAATTCATGCCCATTGAGTGGATGATGCTATCCAACCATCTCATCCTCTGTCCCGCCCTTCTTCTCTAGCCCTCAATCTTTCCCAACATCAGGGTCTTTTCCAATGAATCAGCTCTTTGCTTCAGGTATTGGAGCTTCAGCTTCAGCATCAGTCCCTCCAATGAATATTCAGGACTGACTTCCTTTATGAGTGACTGGTTTGATCTCCCTGCTGTCCAAGGGACTCTCAAGAATCTTCTTCAGTACCACAATTCGAAAGCATCAATTCTTCAGCACTCAGCTTTCCTTACGGTCCAACTCTCACACCCGTACATGACTACTGGAAAAACTACAGCTTTGACTATACAGACGTTTGCCGACAAAGTGATGTCTCTGCTTTTTAATATGCTGTCTAGGTTTGTCATAGTTTTTCTTCCAAGAAGCAAGCATCTTTTAATTTCATGGCTGCAGTCACCATCTGCAGTGATTTTGGAGCCCAAGAAAATAAAATCCATCACTATTTCCACTTTTCTCCCATCTGTTTTTCATGAAATGATGGGACCACATGCCAAGATCTTAGTTTTTATCTTGGAAGGTAGTAAAACATAGCAAGCTAGACTCAGACACCCTTGAGTTATGCTACCTCCACTACTAACTAGTTCTGTGTCTGTAACAAAGCTATATACAATCTCTAAACTTCAGTTTAATCATTAGTAAATGAGACTAAAAATGTTATCAACTTTAAAAAGAAACCATTTGGTAATTATCAGCAACTATTCCTAAGAGTCAGACACGACAGAGAGACTTCACTTTCACTTTTCACTTTCATGCATTGGAAAAGGAAATGGCAACCCACTCCAGTATTCTTGCCTGGAGAATCCCAGGGACGGGGTAGCCTGGTGGGCTGCTGTCTATGGGGTCTCACAAAGTTGGACACGACTGAAGTGACTTAGCAGCTGCAGCAGCAGCATTCTTATTGCCAAGGGCTTCCCAGGTGAAGAGGTAAAGGATTCACCTGCCAATGCAGGAGGAGCAAGAGACAGGTTCAATCCCTGGGTTGGGAAGATCCCCTAGAGGAAGAAATGGCAACCCACTTCAGTATTCTTGCCTGGAAATTTCATGGACAGAGGAGGCTGGGAGGCTATGGTCCATGGGGTCACAGAGAGATGAATACAGCTGAGCACAAACATTCTTATTACTAATCTCAGTCGTAGCTAAAGTTGCCGCTTCACTCATGGAAGAGATATTCCTCCAGGCCTCTGCTTTCTGTTTTTAAACCAGAAAGAAAAAAAGCCAGCTGCAAAATGGGTCAACTCTAAACAGTACCCATAATGCCATAGCCTCTCTTTCTGCAACTAGACAGAAAGAGTAAATCCTTTGTAAATATTGTTGGTAAGAATCTTTCTAAAATGTGTTAATCCCTTTCTCCCATTGGGTAAAGGGAAGATATTGGACATGGCAGTATCTTTATACATCTTTCAGCCTCTTGTACTTTTGATGGTCCTTATTCAGAGTATCACATATTATTAGGATGATTTATATATATAGTACTTTAATATAGCAAAATAGTTTCTTATAATTTACAAACCATGCTCATAATCCCCTTATGACATCATTCTATATTTTTGCTTCACTATGTTTTACTTCTATATGTGGAATTTCAGGTAGCTAAAAGGTCAGCCATCAAACCCTAAGTCTCTTCTTGTCAAACTAAAATAAATGTCAAAAATACAGAAATTAATATTTTCAAAACCTCTTCCAAACTGTTAAATTTTTGAACCTAAGATAACTCAACGGGGGAATGGAATTTCTTTTCAACAAATGGTACCGGGATAACCAGATGCAAAAGAATGAAGTTGGATCCATACCTCATACCACATATGAATTAACTTAGTGAAAGTCGCTTAGTTGTGTCGACTCTGTGACCCCATGGACCGTCCATGGGATTCTCCAGGCCAGAATACTGGAGTAGGTAGCCTTTCCCTTCTCCAGGGGAGCTTCTGAACTCAGGGATCAAACCCAGGTCTTCCTCATTGCAGGCAGAATCTTTACCAGCTGAGCCACAAGGGAAGCCCTTGATTAACTTAAAATGGTCATAAATCTAAATGTAAGAGCTAAAACTATCAAATTTTAGAAGAAAATAAGAGTAAGCCTTCGTGACCTTGGTTCAGGCAACAGATACCAAACACACCAGTGACAAAATGAACACAACATTGCAAAGCAATTATCCTCCAATTAAAAATAAATATCTTTCAATTAAAAATTAAAAATACATTAGGGCTTCCCTGGTGGCTCAGTTGGTAAAGAATTTGCCTGCAATGCAAGAGACCCAGGTTCTATCCCTGGATCTGGAAGAGCCCCTGGAGAAGGAAATGGCAACCCAACTCCAGCATTCTTGCCTGGGAAATCCCATGGAAACAGGAGCCTGGCAGGGTACAGTTCATGGGGCCCCAAGAGTCAGACACAACTTAGTGACTAAACCACCACTACCATATATAAATTAAAATTCACCAAAATTTAAAACTTTTGTGCACCAAAAGACACCATCAAAAAGTGACAAAGTTACCCATAGAAGTGGAGAAACTATTTGCCAATCACATCTGATAATGACTTGTATCTAAAGTATACAGGAATTATTACAACTAAATCAATAAAAGATAACCCAATTTAGAAAATGGGCAATGGATATTAAAAGACATTTCTCCAAAGAAGGTATGCAAATGGCCAATAAGGACATGAAAAGATGCCTAACATCATTAGCTGCTAGAAGATGCAAATTAAAACCACATTGAAATACCACCTCACACCCACTAAGATGGCTATAATAAAAAAGATGGACAATGACAAGTGTTGACAAGAATGTGGAGAACCTGAAAGCCTCCTTCAGAATATAAATATAAGTACAGAATATAAAATAGAAAAGCTTCATTTC
Organism: Madoqua kirkii; assembly: GCA_006408675.1. Classification (NCBI taxonomy): domain Eukaryota; kingdom Metazoa; phylum Chordata; class Mammalia; order Artiodactyla; family Bovidae; genus Madoqua; species Madoqua kirkii. The sequence goes on from SJYC01134542.1 coordinate 16,393, forward strand.
ATTTTTCCAATGAAGCTTTTCCAGCTTCACTGGAAAACAAGGTTGGCAATTCTTCAAATTATTAAACAGAGGTATGGTGGCTCATATGGTAAAGTGTATGCCTACAATGCAGGAGACCTGGGTTTGATCTGTGGATCAGGAAGATCCCCTGGAGAAGGAAACTGCAACCCACTCCAGCATTCTTGCCTGGAAAATCCCATGGTCAGAGTAGCCTGATAGGTTACAGTCCATAGTGTCACAAAGAGTCGGACACGACTAGGAGACTTCACTTTCACTATATGACCAGCTATTTTACTTATATATATGTATATATATA
>SJYC01134545.1:0-16514 GCA_006408675.1 Madoqua kirkii
CCGACTCTTTGCAACCCTGTGGACTGTAGCCTGCCAGGCGCCTATGTCCATGGAATTCTCCAGGCAAGAATGGTGGAGTGGAATGCCATTCCCTTCTCCAGGGGATCTTCCCGACCCAGGGATCGAACCTGGGTCTCCTGCATTGCAGGATTTTTTACCAGCTGAGCTACCAGGGAAGCCCATTCTTATTACGATGACTTATAAAATATCCCCTCAGTTTTCCTACACAGCAAAATATTCCTCTATTTATAGTAATGCACAAACTCACGGTTCCTAAAAAGTGAATTAATCATCATAGATATATTTATTTCAGCCTGCCCGAGTCAGTGTTGCTATGTATAAAAGGCTGCATTGGCATATGTTACAAAAACTGCAAGTCTTTCTCAAGAAATTCTCCCAGTGGAGCTGGTAGCCGAGGGAGCTTTGGGCATATGAGTTAGCATCTGGTCCCTGCCTGTTTTGTTTTATAGCCTTCTTCCAGTTTTATTGAGATCTAGCTGACATACAGAACTGTATAAGTTCAAGATGTATGGCCTAATAATTTACATACATAGATCATGAAATGATCACAATATGTTTAGTGAACATCTGTCATCTCATACAAAACCAAAATTCAAATACTAGAAAAAAAACTTTCCTTGTGCTGAGAACTCAGAATTTACTAATTTCTTAACAACTTTCATATAAAACACCTAGTGGTGTTAATTATATTTATGTTATACATCTCATCCCTGGGCTTTCCTGGTGGCTCAGATGGTAAAGAATCCTCCTGCAATGCAGGAGACCAGAGTTCAATCCCTGAGTTGGGGAGATATCCTAGAGAAGGAAATGGCAACCCACTCCAGTATTCTTGCCTGGAGAATGCCATGGACAGAGGAGCCTGGTGGGCTACAGTTCATGGGGTCGCAAAGAGTTGGCCAGAACTGATTAAGTGCACACACACACACACACACACACACACATTACATCTCTAGTACATATTTATCTTATAACTGGAAGTCTGGAAGTTTGTACTTTCTGATTGTCTTCATCAATTCCCCTTTCTGCCAACCCCTCAGCCCTCTGTCTCTGGTAAATACAAATTGGACAAATCTGATCTTTTTTTTCCCTGCAGCCACTCCACATATCATGTAGGATCTTAGTTCTCTGACCAGGGATCACACCCACACCCCCTGCATTGGAAATATGGAGTCTTAACCATGGGAACACCAGGACAGTACTCTGATCTCTTTTTTCACTGTGTTTGTTTGGTTTTGAAGTATAACTGATCTAAAACATCCTCTTAGTTCCTGTTACACAACCTGTTACACATGTGCATGCATGATAAGTCGCTTCAGTTGTGTCTGACTCTTTTGCAACTCCATGGACTGTAACCTGCCAGGCTCCTCTATCCATGGGATTCTCCAGGCAAGAATACTGCAGTGGGTTTCCATACCCTCCTTCCGGGAGATTTTCCTGACCCAGGGATTGAACCTGCATCTTCTCTGACTCCTGCCTTGCAGGCAGATTCTTTACTGCTAAGCCACTGGGGAAGCCCGTAGTTATTCAATATTTCTATACATTTCAAAATGATCACCAGGATAAGCCTGATTATGTTATGTTACCACTCAGAGATATTGCATGATTATTGGCTATATTCCCCACACTGTGCATTTCATATGTGTGACTCATTTATTTTGCAACTAGAAGTTTGTGCCTCAGTCCACCTCACCTATTTTCCTTCTCCCTCAGGCCCCTCCCCTCTGGCAATTACCTGTTTGTTTTCCACAACTATGATGCTGTTTCTACTTTGTTGTTTGCACACTTGTTATTTTTTAGGTTATATATTTAAGTAAAATCATACAGCATTTGTCTTTTCCTGTCTGACTTACCTCACTTAGCATAATATCCTCTAGGTTGATCACAAATAATAAGATTTCATTCCTTCTTATGGCTGAGTAATTCTTCTTTGGGCTTCTCTGATGCTCAGTGATAAAGATTTCATCTGCCATTGCAGGAGATGTGGGTTTGATCCCTGGGTCGGGAAGATCTCTGGAGAAGGAAATGGCAACCCACTCCAGCATTCTTGCCTGGGAAATCCCATGGACAGAAGAGTCTAGAGGGCTGTAGTACATGGGGTTGCAAAAGAGTCAGACACGACTTAGTGACTGAACAACAGCAACAATATTCTTCTTTATCTGTTCACCTTTCAATGGACATTTAAGTCACTTCCATATCTTGGCTGTTGTAAAGAATGCTGCAGTAACATAGGAATGCACGTATCTTTTCTAATTAGTGTTTTCCTTGGATAAAATCCAGGAGTGAAATTGCTGGAACTTATGGTAGTTCTATTTTTACTTTTTTGAGGAAACTTCATACTGTTTTCCATAGTGGCTGCACAGTCATTCGATTTTTATTATTTCCTTTGAGTCTCCAGTAGACCCAATGAGGTTCAGAGAGGTAAGGCGAGTCACTCAAGAGCACGTAGCTGATGTGAGGCAGGTTGGAGACGTCAGCCTCCATCTTCTGTCTGCACATCCGGTGCCCTGTCCCTCTGACACACCTGCAAGGGCTAGAGACTAGGACCTAAATCCTTGAATAAAGACTTAGATTGCTGAAGACTGATAAAATGCTGGGACTCCACATCTGTGTTCATAGAAGCATTATTCACAAGAGCCAAAAGGTGGAGCCAGTCCAGGTGTTCACTGATGGGTAAATGGAGAAACAAAATGTGGTCTATACCTGCACTGGGGCATTGCCTACATGCTAAGTGGCTCAGTCGTGTCCAGCTCTTTGCGACTCTATGGGTTGTAGCCCGCCAAGCTTCTCTGTCCATGGGATTCTCCAGGCAAGAATACTAGATGTCTCCTGCATCTGCAGGCAGGTTCTCTGCCACTGGTGCCACCTGGGAAGCCTGCAATGGGACATTGTTGAGCCTTAAGAAGGAAGGAAATTCTGACACACACTACAACGTAGATGAACTGAGAGGACATTGTGCTAAGTGAAGTCAGTCAGACACGAAAGAACAAATATCCGTGATTCCATTATATGAGATGCTTAAAGCAGGCAAATTCATGGGACACAGAGCAGATGGTGGTTACCAGCGGCTGTGGGGAGGGAGAAACAGGGACTTAGTATTCAATGGGCCCAGAATTCAGTTTGAGGAAATGAAGAGAGTTCTGCGGATGTGTGATGGTGGTGGTTGCACAACAACGTGAATGTACTGAATTCCACTCAGATGCACACTTGAAAATGGTTAGAATGGTGAATTTTCTGTTCTGTGTCTTTTGTTTTTTTCTTGGCTGTGCCAAGAGGCAGGTGGGATTTTAATTTCCCATCTAAGGACTGAACCTGTGTCCCCTACAGTGGAAGTGAGGAGTCTTAACCACTGGCCTGCCAGGGAATTCCCAGATCACAATTTTTAAAAATTCAAAAGAAAGAAAATGCTGACTCCTTTAACTGACTTCATGAATACAAGGTAAATTAGTATTAACTCAGGTCAGAGGGCAATGCCTTTGTTGGAGTATGCTCATGTTAACACTTTCTGAGTTAATTACTGTGGATATCTGGCCACCTTTGACTACCTAGCACCCCATCCCTCTTCCCCTGGGAAACAGAATCCATCTTTTTTTTTGGTAATGAGTCTGAGTGAACTCAGGGAGCTGGTGATGGATAGGGAGGCCTGGTGTGCTGCGATTCATGGGGTCGCAAAGAGTCGAACACGACTGAGCGAAGGAACTGAACTGAACTGCACACATACTATGAAGTTCAAGGAGACCCAGACCAGACCAGTCACATACTTCGTCACTGGTCACTGACATTTGCGCAAACAGAACCTTTATGTCATTTGAGCAAACAAACGCTTAGAGAAATTAAGTGGTTTTTATTAGAATGTCTTCCTACTTCAATTTGAATGCCAGAGTGATTTTACAGCATGTTTACAAATTATTTAATGCTAGTGCCTTCAAAAGGTGGAGACTAATATCCCTGAGCATAAAAATACTCAGTGACTCACTTCTGACAAAGAGGATGCTGCATAAATATGAGTCATCTGTGGCTAAATCATAAAGGACATGTGCTTCTCACGAGGATGGGATGGCTGGTTCTGGGAGACACAGGCTGCCATGTTATGACGATGCTCAAGCAGCCCTAGGGAGAGGTTCATGTGGTGAGAAGTTAAGCCTTCCTACCAATAAGCAGTGTGGACCCAAGGCCATCAGCCAGCAGCCATGTAAGTCACATGGAAGGGTCTTGGAAGCAGATCCTCCAACCCCAGTTAAGCCTTCAGATGACTTCGATGAGTACAGCCCCAGCCAACATCTGACTGCAACTTTGAGACCTTGTACCAGAAGCACCCAGCTAAGCTGCTCCTAAATCTCTTCTTTTGGAGGGCCACACTGCAGCATTTGGGATCTTAATTTCCCAACCAGGGATCGAATCTGTGGCCCCTGTAGTGGAAACACAGAATGCTGACTCCTTTAACTGACTTCATGAATACAAGGTAAATTAGTATTAACTCAGGTCAGAGGGCAATGCCTTTGTTGGAGTATGCTCATGTTAACACTTTCTGAGTTAATTACTGTGGATATCTGGCCACCTTTGACTACCTAGCACCCCATCCCTCTTCCCCTGGGAAACAGAATCCATCTTTTTTTTTGGTAATGAGTCTGAGTGAACTCAGGGAGCTGGTGATGGATAGGGAGGCCTGGTGTGCTGCGATTCATGGGGTCGCAAAGAGTCGAACACGACTGAGCGAAGGAACTGAACTGAACTGCACACATACTATGAAGTTCAAGGAGACCCAGACCAGACCAGTCACATACTTCGTCACTGGTCACTGACATTTGCGCAAACAGAACCTTTATGTCATTTGAACAAACAAACGCTTAGAGAAATTAAGTGGTTTTTATTAGAATGTCTTCCTACTTCAATTTGAATGCCAGAGTGATTTTACAGCATGTTTACAAATTATTTAATGCTAGTGCCTTCAAAAGGTGGAGACTAATATCCCTGAGCATAAAAATACTCAGTGACTCACTTCTGACAAAGAGGATGCTGCATAAATATGAGTCATCTGTGGCTAAATCATAAAGGACATGTGCTTCTCACGAGGATGGGATGGCTGGTTCTGGGAGACACAGGCTGCCATGTTATGACGATGCTCAGCAGCCCTAGGGAGAGGTTCATGTGGTGAGAAGTTAAGCCTTCCTACCAATAAGCAGTGTGGACCCAAGGCCATCAGCCAGCAGCCATGTAAGTCACATGGAAGGGTCTTGGAAGCAGATCCTCCAACCCCAGTTAAGCCTTCAGATGACTTCGATGAGTACAGCCCCAGCCAACATCTGACTGCAACTTTGAGACCTTGTACCAGAAGCACCCAGCTAAGCTGCTCCTAAATCTCTTCTTTTGGAGGGCCACACTGCAGCATTTGGGATCTTAATTTCCCAACCAGGGATCGAATCTGTGGCCCCTGTAGTGGAAACACAGAGTCTTAACCACTGGACCATCAGGAAGTCTCATGCTCCTAAATTTGACTCACAGAAATAGTGAGACAATAAAAGGTTGTTTTTTAAGTGATGTAATTTATTTTTTAATCACAGTAAAACACACATAACATTTACCATTTTTTAGATATATAGTTTGGTGGTGTCAAGTACATGCATATTGTTGTGCAACCATCTAGCTTCAGAACATTTTCCTTTTGCAAAAACTGCAGACTTCACCTGCATCGTCAGCAGTTCTGGATCTTGAGACTGCTCATCCACACAGCTGATTTTGGACTTATCAGCCTCCATAACCATGCGAGCCAGCTCCTTATAAATTTCTTAAATCTTTTTCTGTATATAAACATACACATTCTGTTGGTTCTGTCTCTGGAGAACCCTGACTAACACAACACTGTATGTGAATGTGCATTCAAAACCAGTCTGGAAGTGCCTGTAGTCTTAGAAACACTCAGTCTGCAGCCTCACATGTCACCCCATTTAAGAATCCTGTAGGCAAATTCATCCCAGTCCTTTGTGCTTTTGTGACACCTCTCCTCAAGCGTTAGTCCCTCAGTCATGTCTGAGTCTGCAACTCCGCGGACCGTAGCTTGCCAGGTTCCTCTGTCCATGGAATTCTCCAAGCAAGAAGGCTGGAGTGGGTTGCCATTTCCTTCTCCAGGGGATCTTCCTGACCCAGGGATCGAACACAGGTCTCCCACATTACAGGCAGATTTTTACCATCTGAGCCACGAGGGAAGCCTCTCCGTGATTGGCTGGAATGGCAGCAAGATTGTAACTTTGTTTCCTCACGGTTGTAAAGAAGAAAGAACCGAAACTCAAAATTCTTGACATCCCACGTGCATCTTAAATGTTCACATAATAAGCTTACTGAATAACACATTCTTAAAAGCATTCAGTTTCTTCTAGATTGCTCTATATTGGTGAGTTTTCTAAAAAGCCATTGTACTTCAGGGTGTACATATGAATATGGTGTGTGGTTGTTGTTTAGTTGCTAACTAAGCTGTGTCTGACCCTCTGAACCCCATGGACTGTAGCCTGCCAGGCTCCTCTGTCCATGGCATTTCCCAGGCATGAATACTGGAGTGAGTTAGCATTTCCTTTTGTGTAATAATATGTAAAAAAAGATACCGATAGATCAATCAACTGATCTAACATCTCTTTATCTATCTATTCTTATATGTCCACGCTTGCATATTCGTGAAACTTCTCTGGCAATTCACAAATGAAACTGGTAACACTGGCTGTGTCCTAGGACAGGAAACATAAGATAGTAAGGGAAAACAGATGCAGAGTTGATTTAAAAGCAACATGAATTTATTCCTCACATTTCTGGAGGCTGGAACTCCAAGATCAAGGCACCAATAAATTTGATGTCTCAGGTGAGCACACTTCCTTGTTCGTAGAGGGCCATCTTCTTACAGTGTCCTCACCTGCTAGAAGGGGAGAGGGATCTAGGTGGAGTCTTGTCAACACATCTTAATCTTTATAAACACATTAATCCCATTCAGGAGGGCTCCATTATCATGACCTAATCACCATTCAGAGGCCTCATTCGTAATACCATCACACTGGGCATTAGGATGTAACATGAATTTGGGAGAAATACAAACATTCAGTTATAGCATCCAGCAAGACGGGACCATTTAAATAAATTACGTTGTTGTTTAGTTGCTTAGTCATGTCTCACTCTTTTGCAACTCCTTCTAGACTGTAGCCCACCAGGCTCCTCTGTCCATGGGGTTTCCCAGGCAAGAATACTGCGATGGGCTGCCGTTTCCTTCTCCTAGGGATCTTCCCAACCCAGGGGTTGAACCTACATCTCCTGCTCTGCAAACAGATTCTTTACTGCTGAGCCACAGGGGAAGTCCAAATAAATTACGACATATCCATAAAATGAAATGCTTGCCTCCATAAAAAGAATGAGAAAGCTTTTATGTGCTAATATGCACAGTCTCCAAAATCATTTTTAAGCATAATAAGCCACAGCAAGGTATATAGCCACATGAAGAGCATACTACCATTCTGTTTTTTGTCTTTAAAAAGAGAAAAGAGAAAAGAGAAAAAGAATCTGCATATGTACTTGCTTATAAGTATAGATTTTATCTGTGTAAGGATTTCAAAGTAGTAACAATAGTTTCCAGTGAGGGAGAACTAGGGAAGTGGAGACACAGGTGGGTGTGACTTCGGCTGCATATATCTTGGTATCTCTTGAATTTTGAATCATGAATGCAAACCATATTTTAAAAGAAGCTCCTTTTAAAAAGTTAAGGGGACTTCCCTGGCCAGGGGCTAAGAATCTGCCTTCCAGTGCAGGGACTGTGGGTTCAATTCCTGGTTGGGGAAATAAGATCCCACGTGCTGCAGAGCAGTAAAGTCTATGTGCTGCAGCAACTGAGCCCTTGGGACGCCTGGGAGTCCATGCACCACCGTGCACCACAGCGAAGGATCCCACAGGAAGAGAATAAGATTTGATGCAGCAGAATAAATAAACACATAATTTTTGAAAAATCTGTTAATTAAAAAAGAAATGAGCTTGGAAGCAGGTTTTTCTGTTGATCCTTCAGATGAGAACTCAGCCTGGCTGATCCCTGGATACTAGTCTGTGAGGTGGTATATGGCACATGGTTGTAAGCTGCCAAGTTTGTGTATTGCTTCATAAGCATGGACCCAAGATAAGTTTCAGGGAGATTAGTGCCAGCCTTGTTTATTTTTGTATTTTGGCTGCACTGTGCAGCATGCGAGATCTTAGTTTCCCCACCAGACTGAACCCATGCACCCTGCATTGGAAGCGAGGAGTCTTAACCACTGGACCGCCACGGAAGTCTCCTAGCATGTTTATTGATAACTATGAGATGGAAGATTTGCACCTGATCTCAACGAGAACCCCTTGAAGGGGCTCACTCGGCAGTGATCTCAAGGTTGCTACAGAGCAAAAGAAAAGGTCAATGAGCAAGCCATATATAGCTCGTGTTCCTGGCCTCCTGGACACTCCTTTCTAATGCCAGCTTTTCATGGACCCTTTTAGACAAGATGTCCTCAAGTGAAAGAGTCCAGCTGACTGTATTTGGCCGGCATGTCACCCGTCCTCCTTTCTCAGCATCACCCCAGGGGTTCAGAGGCCTCTTTTGAGCTGCCAACAAAGTTTAAAAGCAGATTTTTGTACTAGTTGAGTCTTGTCACTCCTGCCTCTTTTACAGTTTCTCTTTCCAAAAATGGCCCATAATTTTACTAAGAACCTCTAAAGAAGGATTCTCCGTTTGGGAAAAAAAAAAAAAAAAAAAAAAGATTTTTGTATTAGTTGAGTCTTGTCACTCCTGCCTCTTTTACAGTTTCTCTTTCCAAAAATGGCCCATAATTTAACTAAGAACCTCTAAAGAAGGATTCTCCGTTTGGGAAAAAAAAAAAAAAAAAAAACCCTTTGAAGCCCTGTATATGGAACGATCTTAAAGTAGGAAATGGCAACCCACTCCAGTGTTCTTGCCTGGAAAATTCCATGGACAGAGGAGCCTGGCAGGCTGCAGTCCATGGGATTCCAGAGTCTGACACAACTGAGACACTGAGTATGCACCCACAAGCACCAACTGGTTCCCCCAAAATGTGTGAGGCCTTTCTCAAGTTTCCTATTATTTCTATTCAGCAGCCACGATACACCTTCTGTGCTTGAGATGGACTTTGACAGAAGGATCTAGGAGTAAGTGCTCATTTTAGATTTTTCTGAATATTAGTAAGAATAAACTTTATGGTTTGTGAAAATCACTGGGAGCAAAGGGAACAAGGTGGATAGGCCCATGGCTTTAGTACTTGGAGAAGGAACATCAGGTTTCTTATTCTTCTTTTAGTTTATTTATTTGCAGTGCTGTTTCAGGATCTTTAGTTGTGGCATGTGAACTCTTAGTTGCAGCACGTGGGATCTAGTCCCCTGACCAGGAATCCAACCTTAGCCTCCTTCACTGGGAACTCAGAATCTTAGCCACTGGTCCACTTGGGAAGTACCAAGCATCAGGCTTCTTAACCCAGACATTTTAAAGTGGCCATAAGGATAGTATCTGCAACAGTAAGAATGTTTACAATCCAAAAGAGAACTAAGCCAAAAAAAAGCTAAATTTGGCCAAAGGAATGAATTTTGGTATTTATATTTGGAAATGGGTTTGCCTGATTTCTTGCACAACCAGACAAGAATGAAGCTGCTCTGATCCAAGACTCTGCTCTGACTCATGGAAACTGAACCAAGAGAGGCTAGAGACCCATAGTTTCCTCACCCAAAGATTCTACCTCCTACTCGATAATGTGAGAGCAGTGCCTTACTTTTCATGTCTAATCCACACTTTCTCAGAGTAAAGGTGAGATAATAATGAAGCACTTTTATTCAAATAATAAAGACATTGGGGACTCTTTCAGGTGCAATTGGCATAAACACCAAAGTAATTAGATTAAATGAAAAGACAACCCATTTACGCATGGGAAGGAAAGGCTGTTGGCTTCAGGCACATCTTGATCCAGGAGCTCAAATGATGTTATCAGGACTCCCTTTCTGTTAAACAGGTCTTCTCTCCTGGAGAATATAATGATCACTGGCAGCTCCAACTTACCTCCTACCAGCTTAGACTCTTCAGAGGCAGGACAGCATTTCCCCAAATCCCATTGGCAGAAAAGTCTCAAGGAAGACTTTTTTTTCAAGGAGGATTTTGAATGGTCTCATTTGGGTCATGTGCCCAATCCAAAGCCAATCATTATGTCTGAGGACATAGAGTCTCTTGGGAGCTGCTGCTGCTGAGTTGCTTCAGTCGTGTCCGACTCTGTGCGACCCCACAGACACAGCCCACCAGGCTCCCCCGTTCCTGGGATTCTCCAGGCAAGAACACTGGAGTGGGTTGCCATTTCCTTTTCCAGTGTATGAAAATGAAAAGTGAAAGTGAAGTCGTTCAGTCGTGTCTGGCTCCTAGCGACCCCATAGACTGCAGCCTACCAGGCTCCTCGGTCCATGGAATTTTCCAGGCAAGGGTACTGGAGTGGGTCGCCACTGTGGGAGCTGGATATGAGCAAAACCACGGTGGCTCAGATGGTAAAAGAATCTGCCTGCAATGCAGGTGACCCGGGGTCAACCCTTTGGTTGAGAAGATCCCCTGAAGAAGAGAATGGCTACCCATTCCAGTATTCTTGCTTGGAGAATTCTATGGAGAGAGGAGCCTGGTGGGCTACAGTCCATGGGGGTCACAAAAGTCAGACACAACTAAGCCATTCACACACACACACAAACACACACACAAATAAACACACTCATACTAAACCGGAAGGTTTTTTTACAAGGAAGGACGCTGTTTGCAAAAGAGGGAAGGGATGTCAGGCAGACAATTACCACAGATATTCTCCACAAAAGGCCTCCCGGAGTAACTTATCCAGCCTAATAGAGAGGCAGAAGGAAGAAAGAGGTGAAGGATGGGGTGCCAACTGTGGAACACACCTTTTTTTTATGTCTAATTTCTTATTTTCCTCCTTCCTTCAATCATTTTATTCAACAAATCTCCTTGCTTGTTGGAAACAGTAGGAACTGGGATTGCCGACTTACAACATCATATTCGAGAGTTTTAATAGAGACGTGAACAGTGGAGGCTGGACAGACTTCCTGAGAATTTAATTCTGAGTTAGGTCTGAGCAGTGATAAAGGAGATCATGAGGTGGGGAAGGAGAAGTGAAGAAATAAATGCCAGGTCAAGGAGACAGCTGGCATCAAGTTACGGCCATTCTGGTAGGGTAGACACATTTATTCAACTCTGGAACATTCCCCCTGGCTGGGGCAGGGGCTGCATGGGAGGGGGGAGGGCTGTGATGAGAGAGGAGCCAGAAGAGGGACCTCAGGGCAGATGTGAAGCGCCTTGAACTTAACGCCAAAATGTTCGGACTTGATCTTATCTCTGGGTTTGGGGGAGTTTTTTCACCGGAGAATTAATTTTTCAAGTATTTTTATGATGACGTCTCTGGCAGCTGACAAGAAGGTGAGGTGGGATTGGGCAAGACGGCTGGCAAGGAGCCCAGTTTGGAGGCTAAGCTGGGAATCCTGACCAGAAGTGACAAAGCCCCCAAGGAAATGGTGGAAGGGAGGGTGGGAGGCAGAGCTCAGGCTGAGCTCAGCTAGAATCCATGGGACTTGATTCTGCCACAGTTCAGAGAAGAACTGGTTCACAGAAGAGGCGTAGGGAGACCAGAGTTTAAAGTAAGCTACTGCCCTCCCCTCATTGACAGGATGAATCATCCATTAAGTGATGGGAAAGGTCACTGTAGTTTCAGAACAGAAGATGCATGTTTCTGGGACACATTAGGAGGTATGTGTTGCATTCTTGTGGATTTTCATTTTGTCTGCTTTTCAAAGACCTTTAAATATATTTATTTATTTATTTACTTTTGGCTGTGCTGAGTCTTTGTTGCTGCACATGGACTTTCTCTAGTTTTGGAGAGCGGGGGCTACTCTTCACTGTGGAGGACAGGCTTCAGCAGTCGTGGCATGTGGGCTCAGGAGTTGTGGTGCATGGATTGTTGCTCCGACGCGTGTTGCATCTTCCCAGACAAGGGATCAAACTTGTGTCTCCTGCATTGGCAGGCAGATTCTTACCCACTGTACTACCGGAGAAGTCCCCCAAACTTTTAAATGTATTTATTTTTATTTTGACTCCGCTGCATCTCAGTTGCTTCGCGCAGGCTTTCTCTAGCTGTGATGAGCAGGGGCTGCTCTTCATTGCGGTGCATGGGCTTCTCACTGAAGTGGCTTCTCTTGCTGCAGAGCACAGGCCTTAGGATGTGTACACTCACTCATGAGCTCAGTAGTTGCAGCTCCCAAGCTCTGGAAAGCAGCTCAGTTGTTGTAGTGCATGGGCTAAGTTGTGTGGTGGCAAGTGGAATCTTCCCAGACCATGGATCAAACCCTTGTCATCTGCACTGGCAGGTAGATTCCTATTCACTGTACCACCAGAGAAGTCCATCATTTCATTCACTTCTCAAGAAACATTTATTAGGTCCTGTGATATGTCAAGCCCCATGCTAGATGCTGGGTACAGATTAGGAGTGAAACAGACATCGTTCTTGTCATCATGGAGCTTTCTATATACAGTACTGGAGGAAAGAACGATAAACAAATGTTAGTTAAGTCGCTCAGTCGTGTCCGACTCTTTGTGACCCCATGGATTGTAGCCCCCCAGGCTCCTCCGTCCATGGAATTCTCCAGGCAAGAATACTGGAGTGGGTTGCCATTTTTGTATAGTTAAAACATACAAACTCTTTTAAATGTATAAAGACAATTGATTTCAGGAGCAAGGAAAAGAAATGAAGGGAGCAGAGAAGCTCCTAAGATGGGTGGTCAAGATGAGACTAGATTCTGAGTGGGACTGTCCACATCACCTTTCATCTGGGGAGCGTGTTTCTAGCCAAGCAGGTGTCAAATGAATGACAATTTTGCTATATTAATAAATTTCGCTTTGAATTCAAAACCACTCTTTTCTCCAGGTATTGTGAAGTTTTAAATGTACTTTGAGTAACTTGCTTTACTTACCCTCAAGTTTTATGACTATTACTCATTTAGAATTTAGAATCTGCAGTAATTCTCTGTATTTGCTGACTGATTTATGTGCTGTTCCTTGGGCAGATTGTTACAATAATGGCTCCCACTCTATCAGTTTCCCAGATCCAGTCTCTTAGGTAGACCCCTCCCACACTGACATGGGGTATAGCCATGGGACTTGCTTTGACCAATGGAATATTAGGAGATATAATACAAGCAGGGGCTTCCCAGGTGGCTCAGTGGTAAAAAATGCATCTATCAATGCAAGAGACTCAGGAGACGTGGGTTCAACCCCTAAGTCAGAATATCTCCTGGAGAAGGAAATGGCAACCCACTCCAGTATTCTTACCTGGAGAACCCCATGGACAGAGGAGCCTGGCAGGCTGCAGCCCATGGGGTCGAAAAGAGTCAGACACAACTGAGCGTGCACACACAACTCAGCACATGATACAAGCAGAGAATGAAAATTGCTTGAACACTGGGCTTGCCCTTTCTTGCTCCCTGAGAATGACATGTGAGGAAGCCTGAGCTAGCCTTCTGGAAGATGAGTATCCCAGCTGAGGCCTCAGAGATCAGTCAGCTCTCAGCCAGACGACTGTCACCACAGGAGTGAGCCTAGACAACCAGCAGAACATCCATCTAGTTGAGCTCAGCCTGAATGAATAACCCAAAGAAATGTTGAGGAAATTAAAGGATTCTTGTTTTAAGTCATTAAATTTCAAGGGCTTTTTATGCAGCAATAGATAACTGATATGGTGAAATCTTTAAACAGCTTAGTTTAACAAGCTGTTTAACAAGAAAACTAAAAAGCAGCAAAGATAAATGATCCTACTAAGATCTCATCAGAGTTTGGGGTGTATCTGAATTCTTACTTTACATTCTAAAGACCACTTTATTTCTGCAAGAGCCAGTATCTTTTGGAAAATATCTAAACCTAAACCTACTAATAAATCAAAATTCCCCAGCTTCCTAGTTTTCTTAGCATATCTTAAAGTGATATTAAGATACTGGGCTTTCATATAATTTTAAATTATTAAGAGCCAAGATTATATTTAACTATATGAGTAAACAGAACTAAACTGATCATTTTCAAAACAGCCACAAAACTTCACAACTTATAACCTTCTGGGAAATATATTATTCTATCATTCTAAACAGCAAACAAATTGAAAGGAACTAGAAGGACCTTTTACTCAGCTTGTTAAAAATAAATCATTGTGACTTTTTTCCTTTGAACTAAACCTAAAGTGGTATATAATATGACACATATGTTTCTGAATCTTTAGATATGGAATAATTTGTTCCCTAGGACAAAAGAAACCTATGTCTCTTTAATGTATTCTATATTTTTTAAAACGTGACAATCACTTTCAACTTTTTAATAATAATGACCCAAAGATGTTAAGTTACTTGCCCAAGACTACAGATTATAAGTCACAAAAATGGAATCGAATATTTTTCTTTTGGATGCTAAATCCTATTCTCTTAACTTTCCTATTCTATCATTATACAAGTAATATGTGCTTACTTTCTTCTTCCTAACTGAGCGACTGAACTGAACTGAACTGAACTGAATAGAAAGACTATTTTTGCAGTTTCCCGTCTTCCACCCAACAGACACTTGCTTCTGGGGAGATGGGCATTTGACATCTTGAAGGCATGGTCCTTATTGGTCTATCTTTATCAGTCATAGTGGTCTCAGCTGGTTTACACACGGACATGTGATCCTTGTAACACATAGGAAAAGTCTGTTGGGGCATTTATTCCTAAAAAGAGAGAATGTTTTTTCAGCTGTCCAGCTACAGGGACCCTAACTGACTGACAGTCTCTGAGCACCTGAGGCTGTGCTTCCCAGGGCGGCTTCCAGTCAGTGATGAAGTGCAGCTCGGGTACTAAGACAGACTTGTTCCTGGGAGACAGGAGACTCCCCTGACAGGTGAAGTTTGATCAAAATTGATTTTCACTTGGTGCCTTTGGCCTTCTCTGCTGAGGATTCTAAGTATGGATGCTTCTCCTGAGACTGCTGCAAGTAAGCCCCTTGAGGGGATCTGCCGGAAAACAAAGCCTGCCTGCTCCCAGAGAACGGCAAAGCAGAGAGATGGAAAGAACCTAGGTCTCCAATGGTGTTCTGACCTGCTGAACCGATCAACCCCAGGGTCCCCCTCCCATGGACTTCTTGTTTTGAAGGCATTACATTTTCTTATTGTGTGAGACACTGAGTTGAGGTGTTCTTTACTTGCAGCAGAAAGCATTGTCGGGATAGAATTATTCTCCAACCTCACTTCCTAGAAGAAAGCTCTGAAACATTACTATGCACTTTTCAAATACATTTACAAACATGCACATAATTTTGCAACTTGATTTATTTTGTAGTCATCAATATGTTATACACATTCTTCCATATAGGTACCTATAGATCTACCCGTCTTTTTCACAGCCACACAGAATTCTACGTGGGTATATGCCCTCATCAATGTGCTTCTACCTACGATTATTCATGCCTGCCCTTTAACTGAGTCAAGAGACTTGAGAATCCCCGGCGAAGCCTTCTTTAGAGGTTAGATTATTATGTTCCTCCTCTTTCCATCCCAGTAATGGGGCCGCTGTCAATGCAGGGGTAAATACACTTTATAATGAACATCAAAGTTAGTCTGAGCAAACAAGTCAGATGTAGGAACCAGAGAGGGCAGACGTTGAGTGTAATAAAAGAAAACAGACCTCCCAGCGAGACCTGCTCACAGACATGCAGCCTGAGACTGTGCGGAAGAGAGGACGAGTATTCCACATTATTCTAGACCCTTTTCCCTCCTTCACTCCACCGGCCTCTCTTTCTTCTCTGCTGCCTGGTACATCAGGTTCTGGGGGCCGCGAGAGAGAAGAGGGGTGACTGGGCTTAGACGGAAGAATCATGCCGCAGGAAGAGCCTCAGCTGCTCAGGCTGAGCTCGGTGGGCTAGAAGACACTCCCTCCAGGCCACCCAGCCTAGCCAGCTTTCCACCGTCCTCGCCCAGCGGGAGTCCGGCCACGCCTCCCTAAACAGTCAGAACCCGCCCCAGCCCCACCTGCGGCCGCACCCCGCCCCCTGCTGGCCGATGCGCTTCTGGGTCTAGAGCCCACCCTTTCCGATACAAGGGGATGATTTGAGCCGCAAACTACAAAACAGCACAGAAAGTGTTCATGCTAAGGTGCTGTAATTTGTAAGTCTCATTTTAAGGTGCTGTATTTGTTAAGAGTCAAACAGCTAATACGGTCCACCTAATGAGATCATTCATCTTACCTCTGAAAGCCCAGGCGCCACACAAAAGTCTGGTGTTCAGGATACAACTCTGCACCGGGATCCTTTCCAGGAAGCTTCCCTCCTTCAACCGACTGGTTTCAATCACTCTATGATAGAAGCAAGGTCCGATACTGTAAAGAGCAATATTGCATCAGTTCAGTTCAGTAGAGTTGCTCAGTCGTCTCCGACTCTTTGCGAACCT
>SJYC01134554.1:0-37624 GCA_006408675.1 Madoqua kirkii
CATCAATAAGTGAATGGATAAAGAAGATGAAAGGATATAATGGAACATTACTCAGCCATAAAAAAGAGTAAAAATTTTGCCATTTGCAGCAACATGGATGGACTTAGAGAGCATTATGCTAAGTGAAAAAAAGTCACACAGAGAAAGACAAATACTTTTTTTGTATTATATCAGTTATATGCAGAATCTAAAAAATAAAATAATGAATATAACAAAAAAAAGCAGACTCAAAGATGCAGAGAACAAACTAGTGGTTCCCAATGGGGAGAGGCAAGGGGAAAATAGGGGCAAAGGATCAAGAGGTATAAATTCTTAGATATAAAATAAGCTACAAGGATATACTGTATGACACAGAAAATACAGCCAATATTTTCTATAACCATAAATGGAATATAACCTTTAAAAACTGTGAATCAGTATATTGTACAGCTGTAACATATAATAGTATATATCAACTCTATTTCTATTAGGATGAATTTTTAAATAAATTTTTAGAAAAATTTTAATAAATGTTTGCTGAACTGGACTCAGTTTGGCTAAACTGATCTATGGTGGCTCACTTCTCCCCAGACTCCTACTTTCTTGGGAATATCATCTCCTTTCTAGTTGCTCTGGTGCTTCCTGCCAGCCAGTCTACCTCCCTGCCTCCTTTTCCACTTTCCTGTCCCTGACCTGGCCCCCTTATTTCATCTTCAGTGAGACTACCAGTATCAGCACTCATTTCCTCCCGCTCTCATTTCACCTGCCCAGCCTTGTCCATTAGCCACTGCCTATACCTCCTTCTTTTTCTGCCTTCTTTCCACTGTCTTCCCCAGAACATCTACTCCTGAGGTTACCTTCCTGGCAGGAGCCTGATGGACCAGCTCCCAGACTTTCCTCTTTCAAATCTCCCTGAATATTCACAATGTTACCATCCTAGGAAGATATCATTTCTTTATTTATTCTCCACTCAAGCTCACAAAGAAAACTCAAAATGAGAAACCACAAATAAGTATATGATTTCATGTTTACAAGGCACATTTCCAAGGAGATTCTCAAAAATGCATAAGGTGGACTTCATTATTGCCTCCACACCATGGCGAGTAGATTAGGAGGCTAAGAAAAGCCTTAACTTCCGGAGGAGACACAGACTGAAGAAGTCTCGTACACGATGGCAGCCAAAGTTTACTCTCAGCATTCACCCTTAAATGTGACTTTCCCATGAGTCACTCCATCAGATTAGCTTGATCACCACAGAGTTCCCAGGGGCAATGGGGCATAGGAAAATGTTAGGATTTGGGGGATTTGGAAAGCATACCACATTGTGGGAGAGACCAAAGCAGGATGACAGGCCACAGAAACTTAGTGAAGTGGTAGGATTCAGAGAGAGACAAGTAGAAAAGGAGTAGCTATTCTCATACCTACAAAACAGGGCTGATACGATCTCCCAAGGTGACCTGGAGAAATAGCTGAGCCAACATGAGTGAAAAGTACTCTCCAGCTTCAATTTGTCATAGATGTTAAAGTACTAATGATGACAATAACTATTAAAAAAAAAAAAGGTACATTAAGTTATACAAGAAAAAAAAGAGAACTCACACTAACAGTTTTGCCCACAGTGTCCTGACCATCTTAGCCTAAAATCACTAGGGGCATGAAAAATTATGAAGCTGGGACAGACACTGTCCACCTTACTGACAAAATTCCAATTTAGTTTTAGATAGCTATGTACTCAACTGAAACATTCCTCAGCCACACTGAAGCTATGAATGGCCAAGGGAAGCTCTGGACTTTGAGGCATAAACAGAAACCAGACAAAACTGTCTGAGAAAGTTTTGTTTTCCTGTCATAAACATTGACCTTTCCTCTTTATCTGTTTCCATGATTATGTGTGTGGAGAGCAGGTGTAATGGCTGGAACTGCAGCAGCTATATTGTATGCATGACAGAGGGCAAAAAATTGACAGACCTCAATACTGAAATCCTTGAGCCACTGAATCAATACAAATAACTTTCTATCTCCAGGGTTCTTTTTGCATGAGAAAAAAAGCAAGCCCTTAATTGTTTAAGCAGCTATTATGCCCATTCTTTGAATTTTCTCATCCTAGCACCCAAACAATTCTTTACTGATACAGAAGCCTCAAGCAGGCACTAGAACTGGTCCTGGGAAACTTGTGTCTTTGATAAAATGAGGTCTTGACACTTTCCCAGCTTCACTCCCAAAGTCCATCTCTTTCATGATATCCCCTACTCTCTCCTCATTGGCCCACTTCTCAGAAAGCTCAAATCACTGAGATTTAGTGCAGTCCTGAAAAGTGTCACTCTATTAGTTTCCATCACTTGACTCATGAGACCTCTCTGTCCTCATGTGATTAAATTAATCTCTGGCATTTCACAGTGTTTAATAACTGTGGGAAATTATTTTATTTTATTTTATTTGCATTATTTCACTCCTAAAACAAATCCTTAGAGCCATGATTTTCAAAGTGTGGTCCCTGGCCTGAGCAACATCAGCACCACTGAAGAAATGCAAATTCCTCAGAAACCTTGAGGATAGGTACAGCAATCTGTGCTTTATCAAGCTATCCAGGGGATTCAGATGTGTGCCAAATCTTGAAGGCCATTGCTATAGAGTATTGTGTGCATTTTTCATATAAAGAAATTGAGGCTTTTGTGAATTATATTGATTTATCAAAGACTTCATAATAATGGGTTGGAAAAAGGCCTTCTGGCTCTTACCTCAGGGTTATATTAAGTAATTTTCCATCCATATACATGCCATTCTAAAGGGAGCTGTCATTTTGAGAAAAAAAGAAAATCTTATAAACTCACTCACTCTAGAGTACTGATAATCTGATAATATTTGCTTTTCCTTCTCAAGGGAGCTTGCATTTAAAAGAAATCCAACTCAAATCACAATGAGATATATGTAATAGGATGATTGCTAGTAAAATAAAATGAAATAACAAGTATTACAGAGGATGTGGAGAAATTGGAAGCTTTCTGTACTGCTGATGGGAATGTAAATTAGGGCATCCACTATAGAAAAAGTATGATGGTTCCTCAGAAAATTAAAAACAGAATTACTATATGATCCAACAAGTCCACTTCTAGGTATATATCCAGAAGAACTGCAAACAGGGACTTGAACATAAATGTGTACAGCAATGTTCACACCAGCATCGCTCACAAAGCCAAAAGGTGGGCAAAACGCAAATGTCCATCAACAGATGGATGACAAACTAAATGTGTGCATATGTACATATGCACATATGTAGTAGAATAATATTCAGTCGTGAAAGCAAAGAATATTTGACACATGCCGCCATGGATGAAACTTGAGGCCATTATGCTAGGTGAAACAAGTCAGTCACAAAAGTACAAACGCAGTATCCAAGTATATGTGGTACTTAGAGTAATCAAATTCACAGAAACAGAAACTAGAATGGTGATTGTGAAGGTCTGGAGGGGTAGCGGGGAGAGGGAAGAAGGAAGTTACTATTTAATAAGTACAGAATTTCAGTTTTTCAAGATGAAAAGAATTCTGTGGATGGAAGGTAATAACAGTAGCATAGCAATATGAACGTACTTAATGCCATTAAGCTGTATGCTTAAAATGATTATCTTATATTATAAATTTTATAGTATATATTATATGTATATCATCACAATTTTATATGTATTCACTACAAATTTTAAATTCATTTTAAAGAAAAAAATAGAAGTATTATGCAACTTACAGAACTCCAGTTCACTTCTAAGCAAAGCATTGGTGGTAACACAATCTGGGTGACTTGCCTGGCACCACACAAAACACATCCCCAACATGACTCTGAGCTCCATACAGAATCCTGGAGCGCAGCAGAGAGTAAACAAAAGTCGGTGGTTTTTCACTCCCCTCAGGTGCAGGGTGTCACTAAGGGCTGACTTCTCAAAGATTATTATTATAAATATATCAAATTGGGAAACAGAGTCTTGGCAAGGCTGAAACTGTTAGGCTTGGCATCCACCATTCTGAGTAAAGGGAAATAATAAAAAAACCTCTGTTCACTAACAAACGGCTCCTTTCCTTTTAATAATGGTACTGAATTTACAAGCAAGAGAAGGCAGATAACCAACAAGGAGCTTTCTGCTTCTAGAAAGTCCATCTTGGGGACAAATGTGTAATTTAGGAGTGTTCGTCATCCATTCTGTGGGAAAATAGAGATGGTAAGGTCAAATCTGTCAGTACTTTCAACAAAGGGCTTTACTAATTCTTACTCAATACTTTTTTCATTCTGAAATAAGCTCATAATTTCTGAAAATATGCAAATATTGTACAGAAAATTTCCATATTGCCTTTACTTGGATTCACTAATTTATTACCATCGTGCCACATTTGTTTTCTCATTCTTCTACCCATACATATTTTATTATTTATTTCCTTTCTGAGCCATTAGAAAATGCTCCATTTCCCCTTAATATTTCAGTATATAATCCTTAAAAACAAAGTGTTTTTATGGTGCTACAATTGCTATCTAATTCAAGAAATTTCACACACAAACAATAGTTTTATCTCATCTACAATCAATAATCTAGTTTTTTCAATTGTACCAATAATGCCTTTTTTTATATAACATTCCTTTCTCCAATATAGTTAAGGATCACAAACAGTATTGAATTTTATATGTCATGTGCTTTTCATCTCTTTTAAACTGAAGCAGTTCTCAGTCCTTCAGGACCAGTCAGCTATTTTATAAAATATTCCTCAGTTTGGGTTTGGTTCATGTCTCCTTATGATTAGATTTGGTTATGTACCATGATGCTGTGTCCTTGAAGTATCAAGTCTAGAGCCACACAAGCCCATCCTTGGTGAAAATGATTTTTATTGCTAACTTAAGGTGTTGTCCAATTTCTCCACTGTATATTTATTATTTTCCTCCCTTGCAGTGAAGGAAAAAAAAAAACAAAACATCTGGACAGATATTTCAAGACCATTCTGCTTCACATGGGAATTCAGCATCCACTGATGATTCAAGCCTAAAACAATCTTTGCAGTAATGGCTGCAAAACAGTGATTCTCCCAACTACACCACTCCCTCTGTGTTTATCATGTGTACAAAAGGAAGAATCTTTTTTCTCTTATTTATATATTTGTTAGTACAGACTCATGGATTCTCACTTTATTCCATGGATTACAACTAATTACTGGTATTATTTCTTTTGATGCTCAAATTTTTCCAGATTTGACCACCGGAGCCCCTTTAGCTGGTTCTTGTACCCTTTTGACAGGTCCCTATCATTTTCTACGAGAACTTCTTTACTTTCTGGTATAACAACATGTTCCAAGATCATCTTGTACCTTCATGGTTCCAGTCCTGAAACTGGTAATTTCTCAAAGGAGCTCTAGTTCATTTTTCTTTTCCCCAAATTTATAGCATATTGAGATAGAATTGTTTTGTTTTGCTTTTGATGACTGACTGGGATTCATCTTTATATCTCTTTCATATTATCAATAGAGATTTTTTAAGGAATATGATACAGTGTGTGGGAAAGACATGAGCTTTGGAAAGAGATCTGAGTCTGAACACTGGCTCTATTACTTGCTAAGGCTCTGATGCTGGGAAAGATTGAAGGCAAAAGGAGAAGAGGGAAGCAGATGACCAGATGGTTACATGGCATCACCAACTCAATGGATATGAGTTTGAGCAAACTCTAGGAGATGGTGAAGGAAAGGGAAGCCTGGTGTGCTTGAGTCCATGGGGTCACAGAATCAGACGTGACTTAGTGACTGAACAACAACAACAAAAGGGAATCTGTGAAATTTTCCCTTTTACTCCTTTTCCCCCATTTCCTGGTTCCTCTCCTCAAGGCAATCACCATTCCCAACATTCCAAGAAAACAACAAAGTTATTTAACTTTTTTAAGCCTTTGTTTCTTCTACCTTAAAATGTGAGAATAATTCCACCTCACATGGTTATTATGAGGCTTAAAGAGACATAACAGCTTAAAGTTGCAAACTAAGATCCTGACACACAGTAAATACTCAATAAATTAACTTTTAATCATCATATTATATAATTTTAATGAGATTTTTTTTTCCTTTCACAATCCCTTCAACTGCTTCCTACAAAGCCCTAAAGAGCTATAGATTTAACTGCCCCTGGTACTGTTCATTATCTCCAAAAAGTCTGCCCACAATCTCCAATTCTCACTTTATACTCTCAGCATTCTTTGGCATAGGACAGATGCTTAAATGATGTGGTGTGGGAAGGAAGAAGAAAAATCATATGACTATCTAAGAACATGCAAACAAAGCATTCAATAAAGATCAGTGATCCCAGAGAACTATTTTCCCTGAGTTTAAATAAACTACATGTCACAAACCTATATTAAACATCACATAGAGAAACATTTCACTTATTTCCACTAATAATGAATACCAAACAAGAATGTGCCATATCACTTCTTCATTTAACAAGAGAAACTGACAAATGCTATAAGGCAAAAAAGAAAAAAAAAAAAGACTTAAGAAGTATAAGGATTAGACGAAGAAGATAAAACTTACTTTGCCAAGATAATAGCATTATCCACAGAGAAAACTCAAGAGTTTCAATAAATTATTAATATTAGAACTTTTCGAGTTTGGCAAGTGTTATAAATCTACAAAAACAGCAATATCCCTCTATGCTTTTAAACTGAAGCAGTTCTCAGTCCTTCAGGACCAGTCAGCTATTTTATAAAATATTCCTCAGTTTGGGTTTGGTTCATGTCTCCTTATGATTAGATTTGGTTATGTACCATGATGCTGTGTCCTTGAAGTATCAAGTCTAGAGCCACACAAGCCCATCCTTGGTGAAAATGATTTTTATTGCTAACTTAAGGTGTTGTCCAATTTCTCCACTGTATATTTATTATTTTCCTCCCTTGCAGTGAAGGAAAAAAAAAAACAAAACATCTGGACAGATATTTCAAGACCATTCTGCTTCACATGGGAATTCAGCATCCACTGATGATTCAAGCCTAAAACAATCTTTGCAGTAATGGCTGCAAAACAGTGATTCTCCCAACTACACCACTCCCTCTGTGTTTATCATGTGTACAAAAGGAAGAATCTTTTTTCTCTTATTTATATATTTGTTAGTACAGACTCATGGATTCTCACTTTATTCCATGGATTACAACTAATTACTGGTATTATTTCTTTTGATGCTCAAATTTTTCCAGATTTGACCACCAGGAGCCCCTTTAGCTGGTTCTTGTACCCTTTTGACAGGTCCCTATCATTTTCTACGAGAACTTCTTTACTTTCTGGTATAACAACATGTTCCAAGATCATCTTGTACCTTCATGGTTCCAGTCCTGAAACTGGTAATTTCTCAAAGGAGCTCTAGTTCATTTTTCTTTTCCCCAAATTTATAGCATATTGAGATAGAATTGTTTTGTTTTGCTTTTGATGACTGACTGGGATTCATCTTTATATCTCTTTCATATTATCAATAGAGATTTTTTAAGGAATATGATACAGTGTGTGGGAAAGACATGAGCTTTGGAAAGAGATCTGAGTCTGAACACTGGCTCTATTACTTGCTAAGGCTCTGATGCTGGGAAAGATTGAAGGCAAAAGGAGAAGAGGGAAGCAGATGACCAGATGGTTACATGGCATCACCAACTCAATGGATATGAGTTTGAGCAAACTCTAGGAGATGGTGAAGGAAAGGGAAGCCTGGTGTGCTTGAGTCCATGGGGTCACAGAATCAGACGTGACTTAGTGACTGAACAACAACAACAAAAGGGAATCTGTGAAATTTTCCCTTTTACTCCTTTTCCCCCATTTCCTGGTTCCTCTCCTCAAGGCAATCACCATTCCCAACATTCCAAGAAAACAACAAAGTTATTTAACTTTTTTAAGCCTTTGTTTCTTCTACCTTAAAATGTGAGAATAATTCCACCTCACATGGTTATTATGAGGCTTAAAGAGACATAACAGCTTAAAGTTGCAAACTAAGATCCTGACACACAGTAAATACTCAATAAATTAACTTTTAATCATCATATTATATAATTTTAATGAGATTTTTTTTTCCTTTCACAATCCCTTCAACTGCTTCCTACAAAGCCCTAAAGAGCTATAGATTTAACTGCCCCTGGTACTGTTCATTATCTCCAAAAAGTCTGCCCACAATCTCCAATTCTCACTTTATACTCTCAGCATTCTTTGGCATAGGACAGATGCTTAAATGATGTGGTGTGGGAAGGAAGGAAGAAAAGTCATATGACTATCTAAGAACATGCAAACAAAGCATTCAATAAAGATCAGTGATCCCAGAGAACTATTTTCCCTGAGTTTAAATAAACTACATGTCACAAACCTATATTAAACATCACATAGAGAAACATTTCACTTATTTCCACTAATAATGAATACCAAACAAGAATGTGCCATATCACTTCTTCATTTAACAAGAGAAACTGACAAATGCTATAAGGCAAAAAAGAAAAAAAAAAAAGACTTAAGAAGTATAAGGATTAGACGAAGAAGATAAAACTTACTTTGCCAAGATAATAGCATTATCCACAGAGAAAACTCAAGAGTTTCAATAAATTATTAATATTAGAACTTTTCGAGTTTGGCAAGTGTTATAAATCTACAAAAACAGCAATATCCCTCTATGCTAGCAATGATGAGCTAGAAAGTAAGATGCCATTTACAATAACAAAAATTACAATGTATCTAGGAACTAATAATATATGACCTTTATAAGATAAACACTAAAAATATTCTATCAAAGTACATAAAGGAAAGTCTGAATAAACAGAGAAACACTGGAATTATGTCAATGCTTCTCAAATTAATCTATATACTCAAGGCAATCTCATCAAATTTCCAAGAGGATTTTTTAAAGAATTCCATAAACTCATTCTAAAATGTATATGGGAAAGTGAAATTCCACAAAGAGCTAAGGCGATTTTGAAACAGACAATCAAAGAGGAGACACTCACCCCACCAGATACTGAGACGTATTACAAAGCTGTGCAGACAGCATGGCACCGAACCAGGAATAACAGGCAAACAGACCAATGGAGAAGAACAGAGTTTTCAGAAACAGCACCACACATACACGGGAACTTCTGTGAGATAAAGCTGGTACCACAAAACAAGAAGAAAAGGATGAATCGTTTATATTAATAAATTCTGATGGGAAAGTAGATCACCAAGATGAGGCAAAATAAGGCTGGACCTTAGAACTTACAAAAGTCTAATTAAAAAAAAGGTGTATTTCAGATAGATTAAAGGCACAAATGTGAGAGGTAACTTTATGAAGAAAATATAGGTGAGATATGAGGGAACAAAAAATGTCAAGAAAATGTACAATAGTACATTTTTTATATAGGGTTAGTGGAAGACTTCTGGAACAAGACACTAAAAACATGAATGCTAACATTAAAAAACTGATGATTTGATTGTGTCAAAATAAAGTTACTCGGAAACAACAAAAACAATAAAATGTGTTTCTTGAAGAATAAAAAAGATGAAAGAGAAATAGGTGGTGGTAACCTAATGATTCCCCTGTGTTCCAGGCCCCTGGAATTCTATTTTGTCATCATTGCTGGCTAGTTTGTTACAAATTAGAAAAACAGGAATTTTGCAAGTTAGAAAAATAGGTATTTCGCCAGGCTGACTTCTTGTATAAATAGAGATGCTAGAATTTTTCAGGTAGAGAGGACAAAGCTACCTTGATGTTGTCCCCTAACTGAGAGAGACTGATTATGGGAGGTGATGAGCCACTGCCCACCTGGTAAGGAAAAAAAGGGATTATCAGTTTCCACTGTCAGATGGAAATGGATCATCATCAACTTCCCAAGGGAGTCTGGGGGAGAATTGATACATTTGGCTGAGTCCTTTTGCTGTTCACTTGAAATTCACAACATTGTTAATCAGCTATACCTCAATACAAAATAAAAAGTTAAAAAAATAATAAAGAACACCATAAACAAATTAAGAGATGAGAATTTAGGGGGAAATACTTTTAACATAAAACCACCAAGAACTCTGCACCAAATAATATCCAAACAACTCCTGAAAATCCATAAGGAAAAAGTGGGAATTCCAGTTTTAAAATGAGCAAAAGTATTACAAAGGTAATTCTCAGAAACAAAAGCCTGAGTAACTAAAAAGAATATTAAGAGATGCTCAGATTCTTCAGAAAACAAAGAAATTTAAGTGAAAATAAGACTATTACCACTGAAGAAAATTAAAAGTAGCTAATTCTAGAGAAGGCAGAATATAGCAAAGTAGAAACTTTGGGATACCTCTGGGGAAACTGTAAACTGGTACGGTCTTTCTAGAAAACCATATATCTCTATGATTCCAAAATCTCCTTCTGGTTCTATTAAGCCAGAGAAATTCTTGCACAGCTTCATGGGGGATCTATATGATGAGGTCATTAGTGGTGGTAGGGTTTGTGGTACTGGGACTTGAAAATAGCCCCTGGGTGCATCAGTAGGGGAACAATAAAATTCAGTAGATGCAATGGTGGTTGCCAGGAGCTGAGGGAAAGGAGAATGTGGAGTTTGTGTTTAACAGTTAACTTTTGGTTTGGTAAAATGAACAAGTTCTGCAGAAAGACAGTAGCGATGGTTGTCAGAATCATGTGAATGTACCTAATGCCAAAGAACTGTACACCTGAAAATAATTAAATGGTAAATTTTATGTGATGTATATTTTACCAGAATTTTTTAAATTTTTTTTAAATACAGTGGATGCTCACTATGCAATACCTGCAGGAGTTAAAAACACTGAGCTAACTAGCTACAGCCATATGATATTAAGTATAAGACTGAATCACAATTAAAATCACAAATATGTTCCCAACAGCACTCTATATTTTAGTAAGACACATCTTTAAAGACTCATTATCAGCATATTAGCTGGAAATATATTGAGGAGAGTGAACTTGGAATGGAGGCCGGGGAACTAGAGGGAAAAATGATAAAATAAGAGGGATTTACATGTACCAATAATGAACGACAGTAAAGTATTATGAACTGAAAAGTTTGCAGCTTAAAAAGAAATTACATCATACACATGAAAACCCTTTGAAATGAATAAAGTCTTATTATCATAAAGTTTATTACTTCCTTCATTGACGAGGAACAAAGTGAACCAAAATAGATTTGACTCCTAATTTTTTGGATCTTCAGTGAATTCTGAAAAATGGTGATCCACACATTGGATAAGCATCACACATTGAAAGTTCACCTATATTTTATGAGCTTGTAAATGTCTCCAGTGATCTCTCATTACCACAAATTTCTTTTTTTCTCTTTTTTATATTTTATTCCATACTGAGCCAGATTAAGAGGTAGGTCAGGAAGGAGTTGCCTGGGGTGCTAGTATTTAAGAGGTGCTAAAAATATCACTAGAATTATAACAAGATGGAAAAAATTATTTTTCCTAGCACTCATGTTACCAAGAGCACTTTGCAAGGTTAGAAAAGAATTGAGTTATAAATTGTGTGGGGTGGGACTGTGTGTGGCCCCTCTCCCAGGGAAACACACGAAAAATAATAAGAATTATTTAAACTCAGGGAAACAAGATCATGATGCAGAGTCTGCACAACTCCAGCAGATGTCATTTACACATGACCTGCAAGGCTGTCCATGGTGACCTTGTTTAAACTGCCACCATAAGAGGCTTGCTCAATCATTTAGGTGAACAAATAACCCCACTCAGTCAGAATGCAAGGCTTTTGTTTCAAAAAGATAAGTATGTTTGGGGCTGGAGTTGAATTATTTGGGAAACAGAGAAGCAGAGCACCACTCATGCTTCCCCCATGCAGCCTGAGTAACAACTGGACACGTATTTACAGAGCATCAGGGCACCAAGTGTGAGACTGCCTGGGAAGCCACCTGCTCCTATCTAGCTCTGCTCCCCAACAAAGAAGGACAGAGTCAACAGAAGCTCCTCTAGTTTGGAACATTGAAGCCCCATGTGCCAGACCTTCAGAGTCCAACCACCCTTCATCTGGCCATCCCTCCTTACATGGCAGGAAGAGGTAGGAGTAGTGGATGGCAGGTGGCCAACAGTGGTCAAGGGGTTCTCTGTGGATTCCATTCGCTTACTGAGCAAAGTGAGCACGGCTATGCAGAAAGCCAGGCCAAGAATCCTGGCCTGAGCCTACAAAAAGGGTGTTTTTGAGAAGAGGGACAGGCATCTTTATTTCATCCTAAGTCAGGAAAAAGTAGATGTGAGCCATTACTAATCCCTAAAGGCATTTGGGGACTACCAAGAGAACAGTTTGTTCACCAGCTTTGTTTGTGCATATTCTGTAGGATGCTTGGTAACCACAGTCACGTAACTTCTCTTCTCAGTTTAACACATCATAATCCTAGGTGTAAAGCAGACATCTAAAAAAGTATTTCCTAACAGCCTAAGAATGATTAGGGTTTCAACTGCACTGTCATACATCAGTAGGCAGTTTTCCTTCAAATATCCCATTTTTTGCTCAGTACACATACTAAGCTGCTTAGTAATTTGTCTTATGTAATAAGCAGTTCACAATATTTTGCTCATTGACTCTTCAGAAAGACGTAGAAGCTGAAACACAAAGCAAAAAAACTGATCTCTTCTGGTTAAAGTTTAGCATCCCTAAGTTTCATTTATCAACTGAACAAACTTTCACTGAATGCCAGGCACCATAACAGGCATGGAATACACCTCTGGGGGCCCTGCCCTGGTGGCACTTAGAGTCTGACAGTAGCATGGTTTAGCAGGAGTACCATGCTAAGGCTGAAACATGTGGCTTTTCCAGCCTATCATGTCCTCCTTTCCCGGGAAAAGCCACTGCCTCAAAATCAGAAAGTCTCTCAAAATGAGGAAGTTGAACCAGATGCTTTCAAAGGTCCTTTCCAGCTTCTGAATTTAAAAAGTTGAATGAAGTCTTTCTTATATGTAATGAATTCTAATTTTAAAAAAATACAGGCTACACTAGAGCATAAGAAAATCATTTTAGGCACACTACTGTTATTCCTAGGCTCAGGAGGTAAAGAATCCACCTGCACTGTCAGAGCCACAGGAATAGCGAGTTCAATCCCTGGATCAGGAAGATCTGCTGGAGGAAGAAATGGCTATCCATCCCAGTTTTCTTGCCTGGAAAATCCCATGGACAGAGGAATCTGATAAGTTTCAGTCCAAAAGGATCACAAAGACTTGGACAGGACTGAAAAACCTAACACAGACCCATGCACTGTCATTCATCCTAAAAGTTCTCCGAGGCAAACACAGATAGACCCAGTTTGAGAAGCAGAAAACTAAATAACTTCATCTGACTAGCAAGGACCAGGTGGAACACAACCCAGGTCTTCCAGGACAGAATTCGAGACCTTGCACTCAGTGCCTTTTTAAACTACCTCTGAGGTTTGTCCCTAGTTTTCAACAGTATAGTTTCCAGGCTCCGCGTGCGACCTACCAGCTGTCAAATGTCGGTGTTTCAGCTCTGTACAGGTCAACCACTTCTCCTCTGGGGGCCCTGCCCTGGTGGCACTTAGAGTCTGACAGTAGCATGGTTTAGCAGGAGTACCATGCTAAGGCTGAAACATGTGGCTTTTCCAGCCTATCATGTCCATCCTTTCCCGGGAAAAGCCACTGCCTCAAAATCAGAAAGTCTCTCAAAATGAGGAAGTTGAACCAGATGCTTTCAAAGGTCCTTTCCAGCTTCTGAATTTAAAAAGTTGAATGAAGTCTTTCTTATATGTAATGAATTCTAATTTTAAAAAAATACAGGCTACACTAGAGCATAAGAAAATCATTTTAGGCACACTACTGTTATTCCTAGGCTCAGGAGGTAAAGAATCCACCTGCACTGTCAGAGCCACAGGAATAGCGAGTTCAATCCCTGGATCAGGAAGATCTGCTGGAGGAAGAAATGGCTATCCATCCCAGTTTTCTTGCCTGGAAAATCCCATGGACAGAGGAATCTGATAAGTTTCAGTCCAAAAGGATCACAAAGACTTGGACAGGACTGAAAAACCTAACACAGACCCATGCACTGTCATTCATCCTAAAAGTTCTCCGAGGCAAACACAGATAGACCCAGTTTGAGAAGCAGAAAACTAAATAACTTCATCTGACTAGCAAGGACCAGGTGGAACACAACCCAGGTCTTCCAGGACAGAATTCGAGACCTTGCACTCAGTGCCTTTTTAAACTACCTCTGAGGTTTGTCCCTAGTTTTCAACAGTATAGTTTCCAGGCTCCGCGTGCGACCTACCAGCTGTCAAATGTCGGTGTTTCAGCTCTGTACAGGTCAACCACTTCCTTCCTGTGAAATGAGCAGGCAGCCTCCAGAAGTGCATCCCTTTGTACCAAGCTCCAGCGAACTGCTGCTGCTGCTGCTAAGTCACTTCAGTCGTGTCCGACTCTGTGTGACCCCATAGACGGCAGCCCACCAGGCTCCCCCATCCCTGGGATTCTCCAGGCAAGAACACTGGAGTGGGTTGCCATTTCCTTCTCCAATGCATGAAAGTGAAAAGTGAAAGGGAAGTTGCTCAGTCGTGTCCGACTCTTCACCACCCGATGGACTGCAGCCTACCAGACTCCTCTGTCCACGGGATTTTCCAGGCAAGAGTACTGGAGTGGGGAGCCATTGCCTTCTCCCCAGGGAGCTAGAGGAGCTATAATTTCAGGGATGTGCCCTGGTGACTGACAGCAGCGTGGCACATGCTCCTTGAGGCTCTCCCCACTGAGGGTTGAGAGGCGTTCACATACTTTACGTGCTCCACTTGAAATATACATGCTGAAGCACCAGTATGATACATCTGTTCCCTTGACTTTTTAACCAAAGAGTGCTAGTTTATTGCTGGCTTAAGGATAAAAGAAGCAAGAAATGAAAGTTGGGTTGATTTTTTTTTTAAGTTTCCTCCTCACTAAGTACAATCAGATGTTGGACTCTCAGAGCCTGATGCTAGGTGGATGTTCATTTCACTTTGCCTTGCAATTTATCAGCTCGTTTCTTGAGGTAACACTTTTCATTACAAAAGAAAACCCAGGACACTATACAAATATTTTCAGTTAAACGCATCAAACAGCCCTAATGTTGTGCCTGAAAAAAAATAAAATAAAATAAAAACAATATCAAAACTGATTTATGAGGTTTTGTGGGAAAACAACTGTCCTTTCATCTCTAGAGACACAGTTTATCTTTGCCCTGGAGTACTTGCTGGAATTCTGGGCAAAGGGCACCTATTCAGAAGTAATCTATCCAAGACCTAAGGAGTTCCATCACGAATCAGAGATCAAATATGTTTTATGTTCTTTCTGGTCCAGGATTAAAACTGCAGACCTATTATATTTTAATGTACAAACAAAGAATCAAGCAGGGAAATCTGCTGCCTCAGCAAACACTTTCATCCCAAAGAAAAAATTATTTGTGATATCAAAGCCAGTGAGTGTCTCCACTGAGTATTTCAAAGATGCGGAGACAGGATGAGCCTTTGCAAAGGAAGTTAGGGAAATGAATGTGTTAGTGGTTTGACATGTCTTTTCATGGGGAAAAGAAAACGCCAAAGTGCTCATGTTCACCCCTGTCTAAGAAATGTGTGTTCCTTTAGGGTGTGTGGTGCGAGAAATTTCTCTACATCTTTATCCTATGGCCAAGAGGATTTTTCCCCTGGGCCAGAGATTATTATGTGGTCTGCAAGTACATCATCCAGAGTTCCTCCAGATTTCTGTGCCTGGATTTAAGCATAGGAACATACCAAGTGTACAGGGTTTTGTCAGGAAATGGAGAGATACCTGAGCACCTAGAGAGACCTAGGACTAGCAAACTGTGGTTGGTACCAAATGGGGTCTACTTGACTCAGGAGTCTCTCTTCTGGTCTCTGGAGCAATACCCAGGCCTATCTCTTCATCTTCCCGGCCAGGGTTGACTGGTCCAAGGTTGGTACTTTACCCAAGCCTGACCAATCAGAGTTCTTTCCCAGAACTCTTAAATGGAACAAAAGTAGGAATTCAGTATTCTCCGGGGTGAAAGCTATGAAATATGATGCTTTGGAGGGACTTGGTCTGCAATGAGAGCAAATGAAGGAGGAATACCACAAGCAAAAGCCATGATAGGAGTTAGACATGAGAGAATCCAGTACAGAGATAAATGGCCCAGTTCCAGTTGTTCCTGAAGGGAAGCCTGGACATTTCCTTGCTTCTTTTGAGATTTTATTTATAAATCCTTCTTCAATTATATAAGAAACCCCTGTATTTCAAATATTCTCCATTTCTGCTTAAACTAAATGCTTAAGGGTTAGATTTCTGTCACTTGCAACACAAAGTATTCTAACACAACACCCAATATACAACCCTGTCAGCAGGAGTTGGTGAGTGGATATTCTTCTCCCAGGCACATATCAGTTTATGGAGAGCAGCAGGATTTCTGCAAACCCAAAATCTAGTCTACATCCAAAAACTTACTCTTTTTTTGATGCCCTAAATCTGCAGGGTACACTATCACAATTATTCAAGATACATTGAATTTTGAGAACAAGCATAAATGAATCATGAATATGCCTTTCAAATACTCCTGCCCCTACCTTCATTTCAGTGTCCTAGTTTATTCTGTATTATTTAGGGTTTAGGTCTCCTGCGAATAAAAGACCTGAAGATTACAATAAGAGTCTGGAAAGAGAAACATTTCTATCCTGTCCTGATTTGGCAACCTCTAACACCTGGCATTCTCATCCTCAGTAGGCTTCACCTTGAGTGTAAGCCATTTTCAGTCATTACTTCATTATTAGAAAAGTAGATACTGAAAAAAATTGAAGTATTCTTTGTGCATAAGTATCCATGTTTTATAGTGATGAATTATGAACAATTGCATCCTTTATTTTCTCAGGAAGAGTGTTGGATTCTGGTTAGTGTTTCAAAATAGTATAGTCTAGGAAAATACAACTTGTTTAAAAATCAGCACTATGTCTGGCAGTGATCTGAGAACCTACTGGTTATAAATATCTGCATTCTAAAAATCTTTCTTGATCACAAAGGTAGGCTGTGAGCTACGTTTCCCACAAATAAAAAAGGCAGGTTAGAACATAGAATATATCTGCCAGGAAAATCCATTTTTGGAAAACTATGAACATAGATATAATAATTATCCAAAGTTAGCATATACTTACTGAGTGTACACAATACAAGACCTAAATTAAATCTGTGTAACATCTCGGTGACATATATGTAAATATTTCCACTTTACGGACAAGAACAGAAAGGCATAGGATATTTGTATCTTGCACAAAATTATACAAAAAGTGTGTACATCCCAATAAGAGGTTTATGAAGAGTGTTCCTTTAGTTGCCCTAGCTGGATGGAAAAGCATGCTAATCCATGTTCCCTCAGTATCTGTCTGATCCACGAGATCATAACTAATCACCACTGCCTGGTAGCAGGTGCACCAAAAGGCAAACAGAGCTCTGGAGTTAAATTTACAAACTCCAAACCCATGAGTTTTCAATGGGAAAGCTACAAGAGTTGTAAGTGATGAGGAACTGATTCATGAGATTATGGAGGTTGAAATTCTTGCCATCTGCAAGCTAGAGACCCAGGACAGCCAATGGTGTAATTCAGTATGAGTCCAAATGCCTGAAAACCAGGAGAGCCAAGCATAAACCTCAGTCCAAAGGCAGAAGATGAGATAAGATGTCTGAGTTCATGCAGTGAGGCTGGAAAAAGGGACTCATTCTTCCTTCCTCTGTCTTTCATTCTGTTTGGGCCCTCGATGGACTAGACAATGCCCATTAACAGTGGAGAGGGCAGTTTACTTTACAGAGTCCTCCGACTCAAATACTGATCTCATTGGGAAGCATCCTCTCAGACACACCCAAAAATTATGTTTAATCTTGGGCACACTGTGGCCCCACCAAGATCACATGGTAATATTAACCTTTGTCAAACTGGCATCTACATGCATCTCTTTAAACCATACTTGATCTTTAAATAAAACAGTAATAAGGTCATAATTCTGCCTAACATGATATAACTATCGTGTGTAGGCTGAAATCACAGTAACCTCCACCTCAGAAAAAAACAGGAGGTAAAGTCCTTAAGTCATGTTTACTCTTCACCATATCCCATAACTTATAGACTATGATGTAAAATAATAATAAAATATTAAATAATAATATTTAAATACTGTGATATAAAATTAATACATTTTATGCCACGTGATAGGGGAATAAGAGAGGAAGGAAAACCAAGATTATACACACACTCACATACACACACATATTCAATGCAGAATAGTGAGGAAACATTCATGACACTACCTGTGAGCAGGGAGTGCTTTTCAACTTGCCAGAAAAAGGCAGATCCATGGCTGTGGCCACATTACCACGTCATCTACTGTTCACAGTCCATTCTGTCATGGACACAGCCTTAGGATCCACTGTGTTCAGTGCTGCAAGGCAGGCCCTGCAGGAATCTAAACCTATAACATAAATGAGAAATACAGTGGTGTTTTCACTGTGAGTGAAGGTGGCTCGAATGATTTTGTCTTCTGAGTCTGATAAGGGGGCACTTTCCAGGGGAAAGAAGGAAGTGAAACTGGGCAACACATGCTATGGTTTAAAAGAAGGGAGTGGGATGCTGACCAAGTTGGCCGACAGGTTTGGATCTTACAAACAAGACGTCAGTTAGCGGTGTCATTCCGAGAGCGCCTACAGACTGGGCTGTCATCATGAAGCTGTGATGCCCTCACCATACCTGCAGGCAACTTTCATCCACATTTCCTAATGACCCATCTTCCCAGCCACCCTCACCTCTGCCAATGTAACACAATGTGCCTTTTCCTCAAGACTCAACAAAGTCATTTGTTTTACTGGAAGTTATATGTGTGCACACTTAGTTTAAGCATCCTCTCAGACACACCCAAAAATTATGTTTAATCTTGGGCACACTGTGGCCCCACCAAGATCACATGGTAATATTAACCCTTTGTCAAACTGGCATCTACATGCATCTCTTTAAACCATACTTGATCTTTAAATAAAACAGTAATAAGGTCATAATTCTGCCTAACATGATATAACTATCGTGTGTAGGCTGAAATCACAGTAACCTCCACCTCAGAAAAAAACAGGAGGTAAAGTCCTTAAGTCATGTTTACTCTTCACCATATCCCATAACTTATAGACTATGATGTAAAATAATAATAAAATATTAAATAATAATATTTAAATACTGTGATATAAAATTAATACATTTTATGCCACGTGATAGGGGAATAAGAGAGGAAGGAAAACCAAGATTATACACACACTCACATACACACACATATTCAATGCAGAATAGTGAGGAAACATTCATGACACTACCTGTGAGCAGGGAGTGCTTTTCAACTTGCCAGAAAAAGGCAGATCCATGGCTGTGGCCACATTACCACGTCATCTACTGTTCACAGTCCATTCTGTCATGGACACAGCCTTAGGATCCACTGTGTTCAGTGCTGCAAGGCAGGCCCTGCAGGAATCTAAACCTATAACATAAATGAGAAATACAGTGGTGTTTTCACTGTGAGTGAAGGTGGCTCGAATGATTTTGTCTTCTGAGTCTGATAAGGGGGCACTTTCCAGGGGAAAGAAGGAAGTGAAACTGGGCAACACATGCTATGGTTTAAAAGAAGGGAGTGGGATGCTGACCAAGTTGGCCGACAGGTTTGGATCTTACAAACAAGACGTCAGTTAGCGGTGTCATTCCGAGAGCGCCTACAGACTGGGCTGTCATCATGAAGCTGTGATGCCCTCACCATACCTGCAGGCAACTTTCATCCACATTTCCTAATGACCCATCTTCCCAGCCACCCTCACCTCTGCCAATGTAACACAATGTGCCTTTTCCTCAAGACTCAACAAAGTCATTTGTTTTACTGGAAGTTATATGTGTGCACACTTAGTTGCTCAGTCGTGTCCAACTCTTTGTGACTCCATGGACTGTAGCCCACCAGGCTCCTCTGTCCATGAGGATTCTCTAGGCAAGAATATTGGAGTGAGTAGCCATGCCCTCCTCCAGGGGAGCTTCCCAACCCAGGGATCGAACTCAGATCTCCAGTGCTGCAGGCAGATTCTTTACTGTCTGAGCCACCAGGGAAGTACTTCACATTTAATCAAAATCTAATCACTTCACACCACTTTGCATCTTTTGTCCTCCCTTTCCTGAAACTTTCACCTCTAAAAGGGAGAGAGAAAGTTGGGTGCAATGCCAAAGGGTATGGATTTTAGAGCCTGAGAGAACCAAAAACCTTAAACAGATTCTTTACTGAAGCTCACTCTCCTCATTTGTATCTGTATCTCTTGTTATGACTTTTAAATGAAAGGTACCATGTCACCAAGTAGTAGGTATTAACTAACTCACTGGCCAATGTGCTCACACACGTCTGTGCACACACACAGCTTGGTGACAAGGAAAACTCACCAGAATGAAAATCAAGGGATCTGCAACCTTGAACAGTTCACACTCCCGTAAGCTACAGTGTCCTCCTCTACACAGTGAAAGTTTGCACAGTCCTCTCTCTCTGTATACAAAGGGAATGGGTGGGGAGATTGGTTCTGAGAACCCCGACAGACACCAAAATTTGTGAAGCTCAAATCCTGTAGATATAATGGTGCAGTACAATGAATAGTCACCCCTCAGTACTGAGGGTTCTGCATTCACTAATTCAACTGAATGGTAGCTCACTGGTTGAAACTGTGAATGTGAAATCCACAGATACAAAGAGCAGACTATACTGTGTGTTAGTCGCTCAGTGGTGTCCAACTCTTTGCAACCCCATGGACTGTAGCCAGCTAGGCTCCTCTGTCCATGGAATTCTCAAGGCAAGAATACTGGAGTGGTTAGCCATGCCCTTCTCCAAGGGATCTTCCCAACCCAGGGATTGAACCTGGGTCTCCTGCATTGCAGGCAGACTCTTTATCATCTGAGAAGGTCATCTCTGAGAATCTAGTTCAAGGCACAGAGTCTACATTAAGTCAACATTAAAGGAGCTCAACATGAACTGGCATGGAATGTGTCCCAGGATACGGTACTAAGAGCAAAGTGCAGAACTCTGCACATGTCATCTCCCATTCATGCATTTGTATTCACAGATTATCTCTGGAAAGATATGTAATGAATGAGCAATAGCAGTTGATTCTGAAGAGGAGAGTCAGGAGATTACTTTACACTGTATGTCTTTTGTAGTCTTGCACCATGTACATCCTTCACCTGTTTTTTTAATAGTTTAAAATCTAGAAAAGAAGTCCATATTATGAGTGGATACAAAATGGCTCATGTTTATTATAGCATGTGTTTCCTTTTATGATAATTTTATTATGTTATAAAATTAAATGACATAGTCTACAGTTCTGTAGAATCTCGAGGGTAAATTTTTCCATCTTAATAATTAGTCTTTAAAACCATGTAATTCTTGCAGACTGAAGTTACAGACTCTTGGTGAAGAGAAATACCTTCTAGGGAATATCACAGGTCAAAGGGAGAGCAAGTAGGGAGAGCAAGTTGATTTGGATCAGGCCCTTTATACACATTAAACTACTTAATCCTCTTAACAGTTCTCTCTGATGTTATTGTCTCCACTGCACAGAAGGAAAAAAGGAAGTTCAGAGAAGTGAGATGACTGGCCAAGGATGAGCTAAATTTTAAATTGCTTTAACCTAACTCCAAGCCTGTATGCATTCCAGTTTGCCATGCTGCCTCCTGGAAGCAATCTAAGGGAACAGGTTCATATTAAGAATATTGGCCATTTAAGTGAGTGGAGAAAGGAAGAGAAATGCCATATAAAAAGTAGACTAGAGCTGACTTAGTGACTATAAGCCATGTCTGTTTCCTGTTGGAGGCTTTTCAGCATCAGGGTAAGCTTCTTAAACACATCCCTGGTTCATGCTTCAGATGTCCCCCCTGGACAATTTAGCTTTATTCCACATAAAGTGGATTTTAAAGAGTCTCTTTCTAGAGGATTAACGCTACAGATGGAGCCTAGGTTGAATAGACCAGCCAGAGCCACCACAGCTCAGGGGTTCTGTTGAGTCTTCTTGCCAAGTGACAAGCATGTGGTCCACCAGGATTCAAACTCTGCCTTTCAACAGCCAAGTCTTTCAAGCCCATTTCATCAACCCTTGTTTTATGGATAGAAACAAAATCTGAGAAGTAAAAGGACAGAAAGATGAAGCATGAATTAGAACTTAGATCTCCCACGTCTCTGTCCTCGTACACCAAGATATGGGCATGAAAATGAGCTTCATGTCATTTCTGTGAGGTCACATAAGATGCAGGTTAAGCGTACACTCTCTGAAATCCCAGTGACCTGGCATCTTTCCCTACACAGTCACGTCCCCAGTGTGTGATCCTGAGCAGGCTACTTCACTTCTCTAAGCCTGTGTTCTTACTGTAAAGTGAGGATAACAATTATACCTACTTCACAAGTTAAACTTTGTGTGAATTAAATGAAATAATGCATGAAAAGTTTCAGACAAGAAATGAAGAACATAAGTTAGCTCTTTTATCATTATCATCTGACTTAGAGTTGGATTTTTGTAAAGAACAAAACAAAACCAAAAACCCACTAAGCATATATGTATGCTTCTGCTTCAGTAGGCTCTGAGCCAGTAGGATGCAGGGACCATGTCTTATTCATATTTTTAACTTATTTGTTAGGGGATATAGTATATTAATATTCCAAGAGCCCCCTATATCCAGTGAGAGGTTTCCTAGTGGAAGGTGCCATGGCTTATACCACAGGACTCCCCATGGAGACCAAGTCCAAGTACCTTACCTGTAAGGCTTGGATGAAAGAAGACAACAGGAATTAGCTGAGCTCATCAGATCCTACTCTTGGTATGGAGGAAGGAGCTACAGTATGATGGAACAATAGCAGAGAAAGAAGCCAAAAGAGGCAGTAGAGATAATAGTAAAGA
This sequence comes from Madoqua kirkii, assembly GCA_006408675.1. NCBI lineage: Eukaryota > Metazoa > Chordata > Mammalia > Artiodactyla > Bovidae > Madoqua > Madoqua kirkii. Next base: position 22,909 of record SJYC01134554.1, read on the forward strand.
ACGGAAGGAAAATTAGAGAAAAGAGAGTGGGAACAGAGGAAAAGCAGGCACACCCAGCAGATGCTTCATCAGAAGGGAGGAACCCTCCCCACTTTACCAAAAGGGATTACATTCAGTTGTTTGTAACCATGAGCCAGTGACAACAGCCCATGCACATAGGATCTCCCAGAAAAGATGAACAAACAGAGGAACACAATCGAGGGCTGCTATAGCAGATCCTCTAAAGAAACAGGCACCTGGGCTTTTTTAATTTCTCTGCTTCAGCCTCCTTTGAACATGGCTGCCAACCTAAATGTCATCACGTGCTACAGGATTCTTCCAAATTCCAGGAATAAAGAATGCAAAACAGAAAAAATCCAAATGTGCTCCTCCTTGTGGTTTCAGCCTCTGTTAGATATCCTCACGTCTACCCATGTCTGTCCACCCATGCCACAATAGCCACGCACACGCGTACTAAATCTCTCAGTCCTGTCCAACTCTTCTGACCCTATGGACTGTGGCCCGCCAGGCTCCTCTTCCCAGGGGATTCTCCAGGCAAGGATACTGGAGTGGGTTGCCACACCTAGACAGCAAACCAGGCTGGGAATGCAGACTTTAAGCTGGGCTTGTCACCAGTCCAAATAAATCGAGAGCTCTGTTATTAAAGGAGAGGAGAGTAGATATTGAAGAGGCAAGTAGCACTTTCAGGTACTTTCCCCAGGCCATGCATTAATTGCCAAGGGAACAACAAGGAAGCAAGGTTGCCAAACCTGGACTGAACAATCTTATAGTGTTTAGACCATGTCTCAGTCTTTGGGAGACCTGTTAAGTGACAAGATTTCCATCCTCCTTATTTCCTTCTCTTTAAAATAAAATCTTATTTAAAAAAATAACTTAAGTAGTCTTCTGGGCTCTTTTTTCTACTTAGAAGAAGCTAAATAATATAGGCCCACTCACCAGCAGGTATCTGGCATACAAAAATGTCTCAGTCGATGTTCATTAGACTGAATTCCATGAATAACCAATACTCTAAACATGTTCAGATATAACAAGCTAAAAAACAACATAACTAAGGATGGTAGAGTATGATGAAAGCTTGGTACAGCCATTAAAATAAATATAAGTGGGCGCCACAAACCAAAGGGTACAAAATGCAGAATCCAGCCATATCAAAAACTAATAGCCCTAGGGCTTATTAAGAAATAAGCCTAAGCTTACAGACCTAGAATAGGAACAAAGAAAGTTAATCCAACAATAAATAAAATCAGGATGGCCAGTAGAATTCTAGTCCCAATTGAAAATCCAACCTCAAAATGAAGTGATGTCTTTATTATTCTACAGGGAATTGCAGACTCTCCTTTTCTTACTTCATCCTGACCTTCAGCCATTTCTTTGCTCTGTAACACTGCTGAGACTTTCCAGAAGACATTCCAGAAAGTTTCTTAATACAAATTAATGCAAGTCTTTCAGTCTACAATTAGAATTAAGCTTTCAAATGAAGATGATGTGATAACACACTCACTTAAACTCACATTAAAAGGTACCTGACTGACACTGAAGCCTCTCTAGGCAAAGCAGAGCTAACCTGATGAGGAATGGAGATGGTTCACTCACTAGGCGAGACGGAAACCATGTGGATGGGTACACACTTGAGAAAACGGAGTTCTTGACGATGGGGAAGAGAAATCAGGAAGTGGGGATTAGGGGAAGAGAGAGCTACACACCCACGTCCACAGCAGCATTAAAGCAACCCAAGTGTCCATCAACAGATGAAAGGATAAAGAAAACGTGGCATACACAGGCAACGGAATCCTACTGCCTTACAATTCTGACATATGCTACAACATGAATAAAACTTGAAGACAATACTCTAAGTGAAACAAACCAGTCAGTCACAAAGGGACAAATACATGAGGTACCTAGCGTAGTCAAATTCACTGGTGGCTCAGTGTTTCAGACTGCCTGCCAGTGCAGGAGACACTGGCTTAATTCCTGGTCTGGGAAGATCCCACATGCTGAAGGGCAACTAAACAAATGTCCTACAACTACTGAGCCTAGAGTCCAGGAACTACTGAGCCCATGCACCACAACTGAAGCCCGAGCACTTCTGTGCTCTGCAACAGAAGTCACCACAATGAGAAGCCCACACACCCCAACTAGACAGGAGCCCCTGCTCACCACCAGAGAAAAGCCCCACGCAAAAGCAAGGAAGACTCAGCACAGTCATAAATAAATAAATAAAAGGAGAACGCTGTTTGTCAAGGGCTGTGGGGAGTAAGGAGTTACTGTTTAGTGGGTAAAAGGGTTTCAGTTTTGCGAGGCAAAGAGTTCTGGAGAGGGATGGCGGTTTTGGTTGTACATAATGTGAATACTCTTAAATACCACTGACTGTGCACTTAAAAATGGTTAAGATGGTGATTTTTATGCTATGTGTATTTTATCACAATTGAAAATACATATTACTTTTTAACCAAATTGAAAGGCTATCTAGGCATTAAAAAAAAGGGAAAACAGAGCAAGTTGTTTGCTTCATGACTTTGCCCAGGTCTTCTACTTCTGCCACCAAAGGGTCAGAAAGAAAGGGAACTTTCGTAACTGACATGGCAAAATTGACGGGACAGTACAGAGAACTCCCATGTTCCCCCTTCCCCAACACATGTATAACCTCCCCATTATCAATATCCCTACTAGAGTGGAACGTTTGTTTTAACTAATGAATCTTTACTGTCACATCATAATCACCCGAAGTCCATAGTTTACATTAATATTCACTCTTGATGTCAGATATTCTATGGATTTGGAGGGAAATTTTTTTAATAACTGATAGTTACAGAAAACCCAAATGAACTTTTTGGCTAACCCAATATTAAATTATTCATGACAACTCTATTGTATTAGAACCCAACATGCACAGAAGAGTGTGTTAAATGTGCATTAAAATAATAGAAACGTAAACATTTGCTATTCAAAGTGTGGTCTAAAGACAGGAACACAGGCAGGCCCTGGGAGGAATGTTAGAAATGCAGAAGCTCAGGCCCATTCAAGACCTACAGAATCAGAATGTGCATTTATCAAGATTCCCAGGTGACTCATCATGCATTAAAGCTTGAAAAGCATTGTTGTAAAGATTCAGAACTGCTTAATCCGTTGAGATGGAAGGAAAATAGGTTCTTAAAGTCATTATTGTACTGTTAAGTCAAATTGAGGGAAAGGTCCATGTTTTGCTATTCCTTAAGTTCTTAAAAATGATTAAAGCCAAATCCATTTATTATTTTGAACATAAAAAATACTTAAATTGAAATTTTAATTCAATTTGTTGAAGACAGTATTCTCTGAAGACTGTATATAGCCAAATACTAGCTTTTTCAGAAGAGAAAAGATTAAAGGCAGCAAAGTGCCAAGCACAAAGCTCTCATGAGTGGTTGATGGTAGATGTGAAATTCCAAGAACTCATCATTACAGCAGAATTAATGCATGGTAGAGTAATATATTCACCAAAGAAAGTACTGACCCTCATAAATGTTCAAAACAGTGAAATTTGGTCACTGGTAATGTGAGGAAAACTACTAATATTCACAGCCAACTGGATTCACTTAATGAGATTAAAATGATACACAGAGAGGTCAGAAAATATATGCTCAAATGTCCAATGAACACAAAAGGGTAAAAAAATTGATATATATATATATTTCCAATACTAAAATAGGGTAAGAAAAAGAGAAAAATCCATGTGTGGGTTGAGAAAGCCTTCTCAGCGGGATTTTTTACGTGGTTTCATTCTAATATGATTTCCCCCGTTACCTCTGCAACAGTTAGTTTCGATGCTAAGTTTACACTCAATGTATGCGTGCATGCTCAGTCACTCAATCGTGTCCTTTGCAACCCTTTGGACTGTAGTTGGCCAGGCTCTTTTGTTCATGGGATTTTTCAGGCAAAATTACTGGAATGTTTCCTCCAGGGGATCTTCCCAACCCAGCAATCGATTCTACATCTCCTGTGTCTCCTGCATTGCAGGCAGATTCTTTACCTGCTGAGCCATCAGGGAAGCCCTTATACTTAATATGAAGAATAAATTCCTAGTAGGAGGATAACAATTAGTAACTGTAAAGATAAAACAAAGATGACTGGGGGTGGGAGCAGAGGGGCAACTGCAGTGTAAGATTCTGTCTCTGACACCAGGACTTCATGACTGGAAAACACTTTGCACTTAATTAGAATCTTCAAGTTATTGGGATCTCTGCCTGCTTTCATTTTCTTTTTTTCTGGCATACTTCCATTTACTCTGGCTTTTGCAACAGTAAAAATAAGAAAATCTGACTCAACTAAACCAAGTGTATTTTACAAGTACAAACTGAAAATCAATCTACGGTCTGGCTTGTTTTTGTAACTGCTGTTGATTTTAAGCAATAATCCAGAGAACCCCTTGAGCCTTATATGAGCTCATCAGTAGCAAGAAAGTCATTCTTAAATAATTTTTAATGTTTTTCAGAGTGCAAAAGAAATTCTTCAAACTACTGAATGTCTTGGCACAGTCCATATGCCTACCTAGTGTTCCTGTTACACAATGAGAGCAGACTTGGAAGTAAAACCTCACTCTACAGCAAAATTAGAGGTAGATTTGGCTCTTGATTGTTTGAAATGACCATAACATCTTAGTACTTGATTCCAGGTCCACAGGTGAAGTCTTCAGGGATGAATTTCATACTTTCATAAATGCCTTGCTGACATTTTATCAGTCTTATACAACAGATAACATTTTGTTGAACAAAACAAGGGGATAACAACTTAAAAACAGGGAGAAAGTTGTAAGAAACAAGAAGCCACCCTTATGCTGTGATAAACATCTGCAGGCTTCGGCAACTGTCTGCTGAAGCAGTTTGAAGACAAAATGTTTTTATCTCAGAAGAGAGCTACACTGAAAGCTATACCTTTGACACTGGCAAAAATGTGGGACACATGAAGCTGAGACTCCCAGATCAGCTGCGAGCTGTGACTAGGTCTGATGCTAAATGCCTGCTGTCACCAGATCCCAGGAAAGAACAAAGTAACACAGAGCTGAGTTGGGGTTCACCATGTGCAGGGGAACCTGCTCTGTGGCTCCCAGCAACCTGAAAAAAATCACAGAATGAATGTTCAACCTAGAAAGGAAGCCTGAGGCCCATCAGAGAAGGAAACTGGGACCCATTCCAAGAATCTACATCATATAAATGAGATATTAAACTTCATTTACCTTCAAATTAATTCAACTTTGTCCAATCACATGAAATGAAGATTCCATAAACTCAATCTTCCCTATGTTCTCCTTATAGCTATTTTTGCCTCAGTATTGAATATCTACATTTAGATGCCCTCCAAATGCACAACTACGGCATTGTAAGTGTTTCCCTATGGCTCCCAGAAACCATTAAGAGCACCTGAAAATACACAGAATCACAGAAAAATAAAGGACACATTTCATGGACATTTGCTTTTTTACCTAGACAGAGAAACTATTTACTTAAGCAAATTCTGGGTCTTTTAGAAGACAGTGACAATTTTATTGCTTTTTGAAATGGTATGTAGAGCCTGAAAATTTGCACATAAGGAATTTCCATCTTTAAATATATTTATGTGGTAAGGTAAAGTACATGCATATGAATATACAGAATTTTTTTAATCATCATCATTTACATTAGAAATTTCTTTATACAACTTTTATCTTTAAAAAAATTAGTGACTGGTAAGAATCCTCTGCGATGGCAGCAAATCCAGCTTTCCATTTAAGCAGCCTTTCACTGAGAGACATGAGTGATGGCAGATGAAGGCCTCTTAAGAATAGACTCCACAGAAAATGACAGGGGTTCATTCACTGAGAGTTTTGTTCCGACTTGTTTGGCTACGAAAAGGTCTTTTGCACATCTATCTATTGTAAATGTGTATTTCTGGTTCTCCTTGACTAAACACTCCCTGGGTTTCTTAGAGGCCTCTTCAAAGGCCTCTTTGACAGATGATGTTTTCAACTCGGGACCCGATTTGTCATTATTGGTTTGTTGGAATAATGAGTGGAATGGATTATGTTTAAGTGGCAAAGGGTGCCTGGTGCTTTCTTTGCTGATCTTGGTTAAGACGTGCCCTTGAGCTGCCAGGGTGTCCGTGTCAACAACGGGCGAGAAATTCCGTCTGGGTGGGGAGAATGCAGACCTCTCCGGGAGGGCCTGGTGACTCTGAAGCTCACTTCTTAAGATGTGGCCCTCGGGAGTGTGAGGCAGCACCAGAGAGCCTTCCAATTTCGGTGGCATCATGTCATGATCTGCTCCAAGTCCATCCTGCAGTCGTACTCCCTTCAAGTCCCAGCTGGTCCCAGGCTTCAGGGCCTGAACTGACGTGGTAGCGTTCAGCGGCACTGCTGGTAGAGGAGGGTGTCACTAATGGGGCCACATTTGGGCCAAACTAAAAGTCTCGACGATAGGGGATACTGTCTGTAAGTCGTGGCCACGCTGACATTGGAAGAAATTAGTTCCATATTCCCAGAGCCTGAATACTGCATGGTGAGATCAAGGCAGGTGGGCAAAAAATTGCAGAAGTCTTTGTTTGGTGGTTCCACTGGGGTGGGGCTGTAGGCACTTTTGTAGGAGCTGTACTCAGAACCATGCACCAAATGGTTGGGCAGGAATAAGGCAGCAGCTTGGGAAGCTTCCAACATCTCCCTCTCTTTATATTCTCTCTCCAGCATTATGTTCTCCAACTCTTTATCAGCAAAGGCCCGCCTTTTCCTCATCCGGTCACTTACTGGGGGAGGTAGAGGTAAACTCCCTCCTACATAAGTCTCTGATGGAATGGGGCGGTAGCCTAAAATAAGTAAGCATTGCACACGACAGAGATTAACATCTAATAAGGAAAAATCTGGAAATCCAGAAGGCAACAGAAACAATGTATATCAGCACAACAGTTATATGCAGTTCCATATCACTGGTATTTTTATACAGAAAGCAAAAGTATGGGTTCAATTTTAAATGAATCCCTTCCCAGGGAAGGATATCCATACTGTAACTTCTTGTTGTTGTTGTTGTTGTTATGATAGGTTTGTTTATTTTGACAGGCATACTTTACTGACTGAAATTTTAATATTCTCCCCAGGCTCCTATATATTAAGAAGACAAGGCTGCTCAGCTTGCTTCAATCAATTCTTTATTACTATCCATGTCACCTTTTTCCATTATTTAAAAAAAGATATCTATACCTAGAGCTGATGTCACTTTTATTTTCTAAAGTTGGCTCATTATGTACACATTGTTACAGTTGCAGAATAATCCAAGGAGAACTAGGGAAAAACAGAAAGTTAAAGAAGATTAGTGAGGAGAAAAAGAGGAAAGACTTAAGGAAACAGAAAAGCATAGAAAATTGAAAAGAGCTGTAAACTAGTTAAAGAGACTCTGCAGTGAACAATTTAACCAGGCCCCTACCCCCATCTCTGACTACCAGTACAAACAAAGGCCAGAGCATCCCCTGCTATATGGAAAATAACTGATCTAAAACATTTTTCACCAGTACTAATCATGTTGGCCAGATACCAAAATGGTTGAACAAGCAATCACTAGAACATAGATTAAGTCATTATACATCCTATAAATAGGGATAAAGTAAAAAACAAAGATTAGTATAAAACATAAATAGAATTCCTGGCAGCATAAAATACTTTTGAGTATTTCAGCCCCAAGCACTCACCACTGTTTGTTTGAAGGATTCATTGTGATGTTTGTGTTTACATAGTGACAAACCCATCATACTCATTTGCAAATAAAATATAATTTGAAAATGAATGTGTACATTTCTATGGTGAGCTCTTGCCAGAAAGTTATTTACTTGGATTTTCTATTCCATTTCGTCCTCCCACTTCTCAAGTTGCTTTGGCACAATTTCAATTTATCAGTGTGGTCCCTATGGTTATAAATCTGTTTACCCAGTTTGTAACCAAATTCATTTTGAATGCATGAGAAGCCATTTTAAGGTCAGAAGTAAACAGCGCAGGGTGAGACATGAACAAACTTTAAAACCTGTCCAGAAACAACTCAATTCAGAAGCCACATAGGAAAAACAATTCAAATGCTTACTTTAAAAAAAAAAAAAAAAAAAAAAACTGCTTTTCAACCTGAGCCTTATGAAATGGCAGCAATTAGAGAAAATATAAACTTTCCTTTTCTTTAAATGGTGAGACAGTCAATATATTATTATATCAATAAATAAATTCCATACCCAAACTGAACCATTTTTAACGGTCAGTAGTATTTTAAGAAAAAGTAATATATCCCCAAGCTTTAGAGAAAACAAACACACGGAGAGACATCACTCTGTTCAAATTCAACCTCCACTTCTCTTGTGTGATTCAAAAGTTTTTCCACATTCTACAAACTGTCAGTATACTAAAATGAAGCGTGGAATATCTGCATTTAAGTAGATAATCCAGAGAGAAAAGGAGTACAATTAAAAAGAGAGAGATTAAAGGTTGGACTGCCCAGACTAAAGGCAGTGGGTAGCTCTTAAACTCACTTGACTCATTCTATTTAGTTCAAAATGAAACTAAAGATTTCTTTTCTTTTAATTTATTTCCTTCCAGGACATCTGCTCTGGGATCACTTGGCAGTGTATCTGTGCATCCCTCACACTAGGGCAAATTTCACATGTACTCCATGTTAACCCATTAACCACTAGGCAGAAAACAAAATTACCAGTGAAAACAAAGAGGTATGTGAAATCAATTTTCCCAAATCCTGATTTCCATCCCAAACCCAAACTTTCCAATAAAAAGCAATTCCCCCTCATATTGCTCCTTCACAGATAAGTGAAAATGCCATGTGCCTGAATAATGAGAATCAATGAAAACACAGTTTAAAAGGCTAAAGGATAATTCTGTGTTTCTTTACCTTCTAAAATGCTTTTGGCCAGCAAACTGGGTGCCCTGACTTGCCTCTGATACAGTGCTTTGCGCTCGAAATTATTCTGTTTCCCGGAAAGCCCCTTCTTGTCCTGTAAACACAAGAAACATAATCAATAGAGCCCTGGGGGCGGTGGGAGAGTGTAAGAGAAGGGAGAGGCATGAGGGCATGAGTAATCGTCCTCCTTCTAAATGCATTTATTTTCCCATCCCATGTAAAGATGATTCCAAACAAATTAATATCAGCACCCCTTAATTCCAGCACAATGAGCTAGATGCTCTGTCCGAACCCTCCAACTGCGGGCCAAGGGCCCAGGCTTTCCCTTGGGCCACTGTTCAAGAGTCATCCAGACACAGGCCACATTCTGAAGTGGAGTGACAGCGGGGAGGTCGTGAAACCCACAGTGGATGAGAAGGTAGGAGCCGGGCCCTAAAACAGAGCTGCGGGGAACCGCTGTGACCTCGGAGCCCAGCCTAGGGCCAAAGATGCCGCAGGGCACCCGACGTTGGTCAGAGATGTGGAGCAGGTTTCTCCCGAAGCAGGGCTGATAGGATCCGGTACAGAGAGTTGACCGGGAAAAGTCCGAAGTTTTCAGGTCTGCCCCAAACGCCAAGCTGTTCACTGGGCACCAGAAGGTGAGCCAAAACCAGAGCCAGGCGCACCATCTGTCACCGCCTGGTAGGTGGAATTCCGGGTCCTTCCCCACCCGCTTCCCCGCCGGCAAGCCGCGGGGAGCGCGAGCGAACGCAGAGCCCGCCTTGCAACACGCGGGACACCAGAGGAGGCCGCACTGAGGCCCAGGCACCTCTGGAGTCCAGCGCGCCGCGCTTTCTGGGGCCCTTGGGAGGTTTCCCATGAGGATCACTGCCCAAGGCCTGCACGTGATCACTTCCCGGCCCCTTCTCGCCAAAAAGTAATATCAAAAATTCTCCATCCACCCCCAGGTGGGAGCTGCCGGCGCAAGTTCTCTTCGGAGCGCGCTTGCACAGGGACACAAGGAAACACACTCCCAGGCGAGCTTCAAGAAGACCCTTTCCCTTCTTGCCCCGCGCTGGCGGCAGAGACCTATCAACTGGTTCTCAGGTGGTTCTCCTCGAAGTTAGACGTCTCTTCTAAATTACCACGTCACTTTTGCTCTGCTATGTAAGAAACGGCAACCCACTCCAGTATTCTTGCCGGGAAAACCCCCTGGACAGAGCAGCCTGGTGGACTGCAGCGCGTGGGGTCGCAGAGTAGGACACGGCTGACACACACGTAAATAGGCAGCACTTCCCTAAGTGGCCCGTGACTGCGGAAGCGCTCTGAGCTCTACGAGCTGGGTGGTTCTTTTTCTTGATAATGCGGCCGTGGCCTTAGGGCGCTGCATCGGCCTCTGTCCTCCACTTCCCCCCAGCATCACCAAAATAAGCGATAAAATATAGAAAATCGAAATAAAATTATGTCCCACAATGTCCCCAACGGAACTTAACCACTTTCAAGACTCTCTGCCTGCTTCTTAACACGAAATTTTTTCTAAGTTCCCCAGCGATGGCATGGCTTCCTGCCTCCCGACACCGAGGCCAGCGTGGGCAGAGGTGTCCTCGCATCCGTCTGAGGCAGGGCCAGGCGCCTCGAAGGCCCAGGCCGAAGAGTGTGCGTGACCCGCGGCCCCGACTCCCGACCCCCACCGCGGCCCCAGACACCCGGGAGGGGGCGAGGCGGCTGGCGGGTACGCACCTCCGTGGCCTGCTGCCTCCGGAGCGCCACCTGGGCGGCCATGACGCGCTGCCGCTCCACCACCAGCAGGCAGTTGGCGCACTGGCAGTCACGCCAGCGGCAGAAGCGCTTGTGGCCCTTGAGGCAGGACACCACGCCGTGGTTGCGGCAGCGCGCGCACTTGGGCGTGCGACTGAGCTTGCGCGGCTCCGCGCCGCCGCCCGCGTTTGCGCCGCGCTCCGGGGGCCCGGCGGGCGCCTGCGAGGCCTGCGGCGCCGTGGGCGGCCTTGGCGCCAGGGCTCCCTGACGCTCCGGCCGCCCCAGCACCCCTGGGGATGCGGCCGCCTCCTCCCCGTCGCCCTCGTTCTCCGCGTCGACGTCGTCCTCGTCCTCCGCGTCGTCGTCGTCCTCGTAGGCAGGCGGCGGGCTGGGCCCGGGCGGCGTTGGCGGCGGTGCCCCGCGGCTGTCGTCTTCCAGCTCCAGGCTCTCCACGTCGATCTCCCAGTCCACGGCGGGACCCGGCTGCCCGTCCGCCATGGCGCACCACGCCTCGCCCGGGCCTATGCTCAGTGGCCTGCACTCTGGAGAGACAAGAAAAGACCCACCGACCGACCTCCGTCAGGCACTGGCCCCAGGCTTGGGGCCCAGAACGCCTGGTCTGCCCGCCTCCGACACTTCTCTACACGTCCTTCACATCCAGACCATACGAGCGGCTATTTCTTGTATCTTTAGGCCCCCTCACGGTTCCCCAACCCAGCAAGGTTCCTATCTGTGCATTCTAAGTGCTCTGTGAACACCAGCCCTCTCTGGCTTTACACACGCTTTTGGGACAAGTCCCTGGGTAAAGAAAGCATGTTCAACTACCACGGCCTTGGTCACTAGTAGGCTTTGCCATATCCAACTAGTATAGCCATGATGAATATAAAAATGTCCATGGGAGAACTGTTTTCTTTCAGATCACAAGGGACCTTTGGACCCTGCGAGGTACCACGCATAATTCCCACACACCTGTCATCCTCCTACACCTGTCGGGCTTGGATTCTCTTATCCTCCCCAAACCCACCCCACACCCCAGCACACTACCCCCACCTCAGGATACTGCAGATTTAATCAACTAAAAATCAAAGTTGTTTTGCTGCCGATAGAGTCCCATAGGGACATTGGGCACAGAGCTGCAGACACCCGTTCAGCATCAACAGTGTTTCGGCCACGCAGCACTAAGCCAGGCGGGCTCTGTGTACATCGTTCATGATTTGCACTTAAAGACAAGACATACAAGTAGAATAGCAAAGGTAGGGAAAGATGATTTACGCCCTTTGCCCACCCCAGCAACATCACATTAACTCACCAAGACTCTGAGGCCCCTGCTAAGCAGCCTAGGCAAAAGAAATCCAGCCTTGGGACCTTGCTCTTGGGCTGCTGGCAGGGCTTGCAAACAGAAATCGGGGTCGCCACACCCTGTCGCGAAATCTGGGGCTGACAGCTGGAGGCCCGAAGTCCAGTGGATGAGAAGTGGAAGAGAAGGAGCATGGAGAAAGTGAGTCAAATTCTTAGCGATCACGCTCCGCACATCCCGGACTCTGATCATTCCTCAGCAGCCAGGCGCTTCACCTCGCTGAGGCTGCTTCTGGCTTTCTCTGACCTTAGCTGAACTGTAAAGTTGGGCCGTCTTGACCAGGTTTCGATCTCGAGTTCCGGAACGCGCGGACGGGCGGGCGCAAGCAGCAGCGAACAGCGCACTGCCCCTGGCTGCAGTCGCCAGCCTCGGCTCCCTTTCCTAGTATTATCCGCTCGGGCCCCCGAGCTTTCTGCCCGCTGATTGGCCGGTTGTCAGACGGTGTGCACGCTGATTGGCCGAGGCGCTTTGCCCCGGCGCTCCCCGCCTCCTCGCGACCGCCGCCCCCTCCCGCCGCGCTCCGCCAGAATCCTCCCCGGCGGCCTTCGGTGCAGCCGGGAAGTCTGTCCCGAGGTTAAAACCGAAGTGTGACGGCGCCGGCGGGAGCGAAGTCGCCAATTATCTCGTGGCCTAGAAAATAAGCAGACAACAGTCTTACAAATCACGTTGTCCTCAAAAGAAAGTAACAGACGACAAGGCAGCTTTCAAAAAAACTTAAGTCATCAGCATCACCAGTGTGTCTGCGACTTAATCATTAACCCAGTGTTAGGAGCGGAAATAAGAGAAGCGCACGGAGGCATCTTACTTTCTCCTGCAAGAATAAATCAATGGTTACCTTGCACCCCAGAGCCGACTTAAGAGGACTTAGTGGCCTGCAGATACTTTCGGGGCTAGCGCCACTCATCCTCAAGGCGAAAAGTGGTTCCTCGTTAACTTTCACCACGCCCGTGAGACAGGCAGGTCACCCAGTCACATATTTTCCTATATGAATTCCTATGAGTTGATCTGGGAGAGAACGGATATATGTGCCATTAAGAAGTCGAAGTACAATATATTCACTCTAAGCTTTTTTTTAAACGAAACCGCCTTTAAAAGAGAACTTTTTGGTATTCGTGAATGTATTTATAAGAGGGAAAGGGGCTCCTTCGTAAATCTCTTACATAAATGTTTTAAAAACGGTTACGTTTCTGACATCCTGAAGAAGGGAATTAGCCTGATTCAAGGCTGCATTTTATCTCTTGAACTAAATATAAAGTCACTTGGACACTTTCCTAGTTATACCTTAAAATAATCAGTGCCTCTTAGGAATGGTTTAGAAGACAGATTAGAAAACTGAAAGCCTGTGCACTGAACACATAGTAGGCCCGCTACAGATAACTGTTAAAGGAAATTACTGAAAGTTAGAAGTTAACCGCTAGTGGTAAAGAACCTGCTTGCCAATTCTGGAGACACAACAGACGTGAGTTTGATCCCTGGGTCAGGACGATCCCCTGGAGGAGGGCATGGCAACCCACTCCAGTGTTCTTGCTTGAAGAATCCCATGGACAGAGGAAGCCTGGCGGGTCGCAGAGACGGACACGACAGAGCAACCGAGCAGGCAGGCAGGCAGGCAGAATTAACCAAGCTCGAAGAGGTGGGAAGGAGGCAGCTTAGGAAAGACTACTGTGAAACTAACGCGCTGTGCCGGAGGCGCAGGTATTCCAAATCCTCTGGCGATGCGGAAAGTTCTTCCCTAGTTACCAGGCACTGGGATTTCTCTCTGTGCGGGTTCTTCTCTCTCTCGAACCGCTTTCCATGCCCAGCAAAGGAAGCAGAGAAACAGTTCCGTTTATTGCTGGTGGCTGCTCAGTCCCTCTGGGCATTTCGGAGGGTGACATGGGAGCTGTGACCATTCAAACACAGGACAAAGAGCCAAGCAGACTCCTGTTTGGCACCACCTAAAAACACTGATTCTTAACCTTTTGCGTAGTTTCTTACACTCATCAATGCGCATTTATTCACCATGTTAGAGAGTTTGAAGTCTTGAGCGCAGAAGAGTGTTATTCGTCCCGTTTTTTCCCAATGATGAAACTTAAGTTCAAAGAGGAGCCCTGGGTCACGCAGTGGGAGGGCAATGGACTGGTATGCAAGGTCCTAGGTCGACCTCTGTTCTAAAGTCTCAAACTTCGAGAAGCCCTTCGTTTCAAGCCAGAAAAACTCACAATGGTTTCCTGCTTTTTATTTCCCTACGCGCCTTCTGATTTTAGTACCTGCCCTTCTGCGTCTCCCCATTACTTACGTTTTTACCTTTGTAAACAGCCTTTTCATTGCTTCTACCGAGGTGTGCTAACGAACTACAAACTTCCAACACTGCTGGCTTCGTGGGCAAGCAGTTGCCCGACTGGATTTTTATTTAATGTAGTGCTTTTACCGCGGGAGGGGGCGGAGGACAGGAAATCATTAGCCCTTCGCTAGTTGTTTTAAATATTAAGAAACAAAATTAAGAAAGTAGGCTTGCTAAACTAGTGGTTACCTAAAAGAGAGGGAAGTCACAAAAAATGTTTGCAAATTTTGGGTAACTCGATTGAGGGGAAGGGGAACCAAGACAGAATGAAAAGGGAAAGGGGGGGGGGGAATCTACTGTTTCCTAAACAGAAAATAAACAAGACGGGCAGCCCTTGAACTAGTTCGAGTTGTAAAAGCTGCTACACAAGGAGGAAACACGTGGGATTTGTGAACAGTAAACCGTGCGGTC
>SJYC01134556.1:0-13760 GCA_006408675.1 Madoqua kirkii
CCCATCCCTGGCCTCTGCTGGAAGTTATAAGAAAGTGTATCTGTGTGCCTGGTAAAGATGACACATACCTGGGCCAATATATTGAGTTGCAAGCTAGCTCATCCAAGAAGGGGGTTGAAAAAAACACTCCAGAACAAACAGTAAGAAACCAAGGGCCCACCAGGTCCCCAGGATGCAGAAAAACAGCCCACGTGAGAGAGGTGGGGACTTTCCTGGTGGTCCAGTGGTAAAGATTCTGCTTGCCAATGCAAGGGTCAGGGGTTCAATCCCTGGTCTGGGAAGATCCCAAATGCTGGGGCAACTAAGCCTAGTGCCACAACTACTGAGCCACATGCCCTAGAGCCCATGCTCTGCAACAGGAGAAGACACTACAATGAAAAGCACTTGCACCCCAACCAGAAAGGAGCCTCTGCTGGCCACAACTAGAGAAAGCCTGACAAAAGCAACAAAGACCCAGCACAGCCAAAAAACAGAGCGGGGGCGGGGTATCTGGTGACTTCTTTGTATGCAGAGGGGACTGGGCAGGAAAATGAGAAAAGAACCTCGGTGCCCACTTTTGCAGGAGCATACGGAGCTGCTCTTTGGCTAATCCCTGAGGGCAGAATCAGAGGCTGATCTTGGTGTCAGGCATCAGTACTGATATCTAAGAAAGTCACTTGACCATGGAAATCTTCCTGAAGAAGCCATGCCTGAGGTCGGTGCCCACTTTTGCAGGAGCATACGGAGCTGCTCTTTGGCTAATCCCTGAGGGCAGAATCAGAGGCTGATCTTGGTGTCAGGCATCAGTACTGATATCTAAGAAAGTCACTTGACCATGGAAATCTTCCTGAAGAAGCCATGCCTGAGGATGAATCAGCCCCTTCCCAAAGCAAACTAATAAGGAGGGGAACTGCCCAGGAACCTGTTTCCCATAAGCCTTGATTTACTCACAACTAATCACCCTTTCCAGTCTCCTTCCCTCCAATCTGTTTACCATCTTGGGATACTTTTTAGACATGGTCTTGCCCACATTGTGTATTTATCTCCCTTAGATTGAAAACTTCACGAAGGCGGGGATCATGCTTAAACCTCTGTGTAGTCACCTCAGCATCTACCATACATTAGTAACAGAACATATTTGATGGATTAAAGAAAGGGGGGGGAAGAAAGAAGGAAGAAATGGAGGAGAAAGAGGGGAGGGAAGAAGGAAAGGAGAGAGGGAGAAAATGAGGAAATGAATGAATGAATCCACATTTTCTTAAAATACTAATGACAGAAGGATGTTAAGGCGCAAACTTCCCCAGCCTGCTAAGACCTCACGCTTTACCATGTTAAAATGTCTTTGATGGCTTTATGTCCTCTAGAGGCCCTGATGCTTCAGCACCAAATGATGACTTCTGCTCCTGCATTGTTATTCTGCCATCATAACACTGGCTAATAGATAACTCTTTGGATTGTCATCAATGAATAATATTTTCCAGGTGCTGAATGTTGGACAAATACATCTGTCTTACCAGAAAGTTCAAGAGGGTTTTTTTGGTGTGTGTTTTTTCTAATGGGAAACTATAAAACTCCAAATGGATTTGCTTCTGCTGGGTCCATCCTCCTCTACCATCCTTCTTCTGGTTTGAGTAACAAGGTCCAGATGAATTGTAACGTTAGTTCATTTCTCTCTGGGCCCTGATTTCCTATGAGAAAGGAAGGTGAATGACATTTCAAAAGAGTTTTCTGAGATTTATGTTTTTGTATCCATGGAGGTCTTTCAAGACCCTGGCATTTTCTCATAACCTGTGGAAACTCCTTTTGTCTGCCTTTGAACCTATTTATTAGCTGGACTATATTTTCAGGCAAACTGAAAAAAGGAACAGTCTTCAACTAGAAATAGAGAGGAATTAGGGAAAGTAATAAATCATTTATGGATTTCCAAGTTAAGAAATGGTTTCACTAGAAAAAAAATTATATATATACACATATATATAAATATATATGTCTGTGTGTGTGTGTATATATATATATATACATAAAATATATATATGACTACATATATGGGTATATATACATGTGAAAAGAAAAGCCTCTATCCTTTTAGCACACTAAAATAAACCTAGAATAAGTCTAGTTTCCCTAGACTGTGTTATAGGGACATGAATATCCTATTTTTATGTAGTATAACCATTCTGAAGGAGATCAGCCCTGGGTGTTCTTTGGAAGGAATGATGCTAAAGCCAACACTCCAGTATTTTGGCCACCTCATGAGAAGAGTTGACTCATTGGAAAAGATTCTGATGCTGGGAGGGATTGGGGGCAGGAGGAGAAGGGGACGCCAGAGGATGAGATGGCTGGATGGCATCATGGACTCGATGGACGTGAGTCTGAGTGAACTCCAGGAGATGGTGATGGACAGGGAGGCCTGGCATGCTGCAATTCATGGGGTCGCAAAGAGTTGGACATGACTGAGCAACTGAACTGAACTGAACTGAAGCATCACAAATTACCTGCTGGGCCCCTGTGATACCCACAGCCCAGTGCTGGTTCTGAAGCAGATAAACATAAGGTTCTAGCCCTGCTTTGAAGAGCTTACTTACTGTCTTCATGGAGACACTCAAGATGTGCATATAAATCTGACTGTATCAGTCCCCTTCTGAGAGCCCTGGAATGGTTTCCCATTGCCCTTAGGAGAGACTCATCACAAATTACCTCTGGGCCCCTGTGATACCCACAGCCCAGTGCTGGTTCTGAAGCAGATAAACATAAGGTTCTAGCCCTGCCTTGAAGAGCTTACTTACTGTCTTCATGGAGACACTCAAGATGTGCATATAAATCTGACTGTATCAGTCCCCTTCTGAGAGCCCTGGAATGGTTTCCCATTGCCCTTAGGAGAGACCGTCAAAACATGTAGCACATTCCGCTGAGCCTGTGGTCTTGTCTCATCTCTCTCTGCATGTTCATCCAAGCATACTGGCTTCTTCAGTTCCTCAAACGCACCAAATTCATCCTGACCCCAGGCCCTTAGCACCTGCTGTTCCCTCTGCTTAGAATCTTCTTCCTCTCACTATTCCGCCTTCAAGTCTGTCATATAGTCAGGAGTTTGCCAGAGGAACAGAGTTTGCCAGAGGAACATAAAATGAGGGCTTTCTTGGGCTTCCCTGATAGCTCAGTTAGTAAAGAATCCGCCTGCAATGCATGAGACCCTGGTTCGATCCCTCGGTTGGGAAGATCCACTGGAGAAGGGTTAGGCTACCCACTCCAGCATTCTGGCCTGGAGAATTCCATGGACTGTATAATCCATGGGGTCACAAAGAGTTGTACACGGCAGAGCAACTTTCACGTTCCTGGTGGCTCAGATGGTAAGGAATCTGCCTACAACGCAGGAGAGCCAGGTTCAGTCCCTGGATCAGGAAGATCCCCTGGAGAAGTGAATGGCAATCAACTCCAGTATTCTTGCCTGGAAAATTCCATGGAGAGAGGAGCCTGGTGGGCCACAGTCCATAGGGTTGCAAAGAGTCAGACACGACTGAGCAACTATCACTCTCATTTTTCATACATAAAAGGAGATTATTACTGGAATTGGCTCACATAGTTACGGAGGCCAAAGAGTCCCATGATGTGCTGCTGTCTGTGGGCTACAGGAGCCAGAAAAACGATGGCGTAATTCAGTCTGAGTCCTCGAGCCTGAGAGCCAAGGTCAGATGGCCTAAGGCTGAGTCCAAAAGAGAACCACATCACCCCTGCCTAAAAGCAAGGGAAACTGGATGCCTGGGGTCAGAGAGGGGGAATTCACCCTTCCACTGCCTGTTGTTCTATGCAGGCAGACCCTCAGGGACCTGGGTGATGCCTATCCACCTCCACAATTAACCATTTCAAATGCTCATCTCTTCCAGAAACCCTTCACAGACACACCCAGCAATTTGTTTTACAAACTACCTGGGCATCCCTTAGCCCAGTTAAGCTGACTCTAAAAAATTAACCAGAAAAGCCTTCTCCCAATTAATTCAGCTGTCCAATTAATCCCCCAATTAATTTTTTGCTATCCTATCATACCCTTTAATTTTTTCTTCATAATAGTTATCAGTTTATAATTTATCTGTATTTATATTTATTTCCAGATTTGCCCTGCTGGAATAAACTCCACAGCAGTTCAACTCTTTTGTTCCTTGCTAGCCCAACCACCATGCCTGGCATATAGTAGGTACACTATAAATATCTGTTGATTAAACCAGTAACTGAATAAATATGAACCCTCACTGGGCAGTTCAAGACCAGGTAAGATGCCAAATACAGAATAATTCAGAAAAAAGTTCAGCCATATTCTCTCAACTTGTTACACATGGTTTATCTGAATTTCTTATTTTTCCTTTTGGATTCTTCAGAGACATAGCAACATGTGGTAATAGGCTCCACTACGCAGCTGACACATCCAGTGCAACACAAGGCTTCAGCACATCAGAGAACCTGGCCGGAAAGTCTTCCCTCTGCTGGTTAAACACTCCCTCCTAGTGCTGATTTTGCTTTCTGCTTTTTTAACATGAGGAAAGTGTGGTGAGAAGATGGATGAAGTCCTGCCTGACCATAAAGAGTTTTTATAAACCTTCCAGAGGAAAAGCCATTTATAATTATAAGTGCTTGTTAAACATACAGGGCCAAGACACAAAAAAGCAGGAACACAGTTCTGTATGTTCACTAGGTTAACGTTTCTATCTCTTGATACACTTCATGAACAGCCTCCAGATTCGAGGATTCAGCAGATTTCAGGAACGCAGTAGTATTTTTGTCTTTACTCTTAAAGACAGAGATTACAAACCCCCACTTTTCAGAAGGAGAAATGGAAGTGGCATGCTCATCTATGGCTATACCACCCTGAATGCACCTGACCTTGTCTAATCTAAGAAGCTAAGCAGTGTCAGGCCTGGTTAGTACCTGGATGGGAGGGGTGGCATGCTCAAAGTGACATGGGAAGTACTCAAGAATATTAAAAAGCAGGCCTCCTGGTGGATGAGCACTGGACACCAAGGAAATGAGGCATTCAGTTGCATTCATGATGTTCCTTTTGGGGAAAGAAGTCATTTTGCTTTAATGACCACAGTGGCAAGAGTCAACACCCAGTGGGAACCCTCAGTGAGGGAGCAGTTTTGGGTGGCAAGGCTTCAGGAGAAAGAGGAACACTGCAGGTGCTGGAGCAGAGGAGTCTCCGATTGCCAGACTGTGTGGTTCCTTAATTGGGGTGGATCTCATTGCAGTGTTATAGCCTGATCACTGCTCACCCAGTCTTCCATGAAATTATATATATTCCTCTCCCAACTCTTCTACTCCTTCTTCTGCACTACATCATGAAGACAGCAAAGCCCAACATTCATGAGTGAAGTTATCTCTAATCTAATCCAGGTTCTGGGGAAGAAAGCAGCACAAGGAAATGTCCCAGAAATCGGCCATCCATGGGTAAGCACGAGGCCACGAAGAACTGAGGGTCCTGGGGTCACTGAGAAGAACATGATGAAGGGGCTATTTAGAAGAGTAAACAGTACTGGCACAACTAGATATCCACAGGCAGAAGCACCACACGCAAATATTAACTCAAAATGGACCAGACCTAAACGTAGAGCACAAGGCAAGAGCTAAAACTGTTAAGTCTTAGGAGAAAACCTCGGTGAACTTGTATTAGGCCAAGCCTTCCTAGGTACAACACCAAAAGCACAAGCAATAAAAAGAAAGATAAATAAATTGGACTTCATCAAAATTAAAAACTTTCGTGTGGCAAGCAATACTGTAAGAATGAGAAAAGACAGTCCGCAGAATGGGAGAAGATATTTGCAAACTGTGTAATTGATAAGAGACTGGTACCCAGAATACATGAATACATAAAGAGTTCTTACGACTCAAATTAAGAGATGATACATTTTTTAAATAGACAAAGGCTCTGAGCAGACATCTCTTGAAAGAAGAGATACAAATGACAGAACAGGACATAAAAGGATGCTCAACATCATTAGTCATTAAATAAATGAAAATGAGATCCACCCCAATTAAGGAACCACACAGTCTGGCAATCGGAGCCTCCTCTGCTCCAGCATCTGCAGCGTTCCTCTTTCTTTTTCATTTATTTAATGACAGAACAGGACATGAAAGGATGCTCAACATCATTAGTCAATAAATAAATAATTTCATTCACTTAATCATTTCATTATAACTTAAAAAGTAATAATGGAAAGGAAGTGGAGATTCCTGGAGCCCAGGTCCCTGAAGGAAGAGAGGCACAGGGAGATGAACATCACATTCAGTCCGCATCTCCCCTCAGGCATGTCAATACATAACTGGTGACCAAGAGGATGAGAAGTTAAACAGGGTTTCTCGAACTGGGGAGAGAATATGGGGTTTAGGAGGAAAGGCTCTGTGAGACGTTCTGGCTTTTGTTAGGACCCCTGAAAGCATCTACTCTAGAATTAAGAACAATAGAAATAAGCCAGCTCTCACAAATACAGAAATGAAGTTTCTAATCAGTTCAGACCCAGACTGGACAAAGTAATCCACCCCTAACCCATCTGTCTGCCAGAATTAGATCACATGACTATGGAAGTTAAAAAACCAATGCACAAACAAAAACCAGAAGAATCAACAGATAAGCTATTATTAATAGAATAAATAAGTGAATTTAGTTAGTAGGTATCTGGATAAAAGGCTCAAGTACCAAAACCAATTGCATTTCTACATATCACTTAGAAAATATTTTTAAATGAAATATTTATTACTTGACCATTTGCAATAGCATCAAAATATCAAATGTCTGGGAATAATCCATCAAAAGATATGTAAGACCTTTATATGGAAAATGATAAAATATTACTGAATATAATTACAAAAGACTTAAATAAATGGAGGGAGACATCCTGAACTGGAAGACTCAAGACTGTAAAGCTATCAGTCCGTTCCAACATGATCTACAGATTCAATTTATTCCCAATCAAAACCCCAATATGCTTCTTTTTCCCCTGAAGAAGCTGACAAGCTAAAGCTACATTTTATTTGGAAATACACATGACCATGAAAAGGCAATAAAATCTTAAAGTATAAAACTAAAGGAATTCTATGGCAAGATATCAAGACCGTAGAGCTATAGTAATTAAGACAATGTAATACTGACAGAAGGATAAACAGGCTGACCAAAGGACCTGAAACAGTCCAGAAACAAGCCTCATACAGTCACGTAATTTGTGACGGACGTGCAAGGCAGTAAAGAAAAGGCAGTCTTCCCAACAAACGGTGCTGGGTCAATCGGAAACCTAGAGGAAGAAAAACCAAGAATCTTGACCCTTACCTCATCCTATACACAAAAATCAATTCCAGATGAATTGCAAATCTAACTCCGGAATGTAAAACAATAAAGCTCCTGATGAGTAGGTAAGAGAATACCTTCATAGCCTTGGAGTTCACTAAAATTAAGAACTTCAGTTACTTACACATCCAGTAATAGACTTGAATTCTCAGCATATAAAACCTTCTACACCTCAGTAAGAAAGACAGATAACTGTAATGAAAAAAGACTGCAAATAGACACTACATAAAAGAGAATATCCAAATGGTTAATAAACATGAGAAAAAGTGCTCAGCATCATCAGTTGTCAAAAAAATATACACAAAATTACAGTGAGACAATCACTGAACACCCTCCAGAATAGTTAAAATTAGAAAGACTGACAGTACCAACTGTTGGCAAGAACATGGAACATCATGCCCTGCTGGTAGAAGTTTAAATTGCTACGCCTCTGGAAAACTGTTTGGCAGTATTAACTTGAACTGAACATATGTGTACTCTGTCCAGCAACTCTGCTTCTAGGAAGATATGTGACAGATAAATGTACATATGTTCACCAAAACATAAAGGTAAGGATGTTTACAGAAGCACAGTTCTAGGAGCCAAGATCCAGAAACAGCTCAAAAATCCATTACCCATTGAACAGATAAACTATGGTATATTTATACAATAGAATACAAAAAATAGTTATAATAAACTGCAATAACATGGATGAACATCACTGATGTAACACTGAGTGTTCCACGGCTGTAATACTGAGTAAAAGGAACCAGTCACAAAAGTTATGATTCCATTTTCATAAAGTGCAAAAAAGCCCAAATGAAGCTAGTGTTAGAAGTAAGATTTGGAGCTACCTATTTTGGGGAGGCCCATGATGAGAAGGACAAAGTTTTAAGTTTCAATCCAGGTGGTGATGAGTGTGTTCATCTTGTGAAAATTCATCTTGCTGTACAGTGATCTGTGTCTCTTTCCTGTAGAGATATTCAAAAATCTATTTCTAAACTGTCATTGCAAATCTACATTTTACTAGCTTTGTTTGTATTTACTTTGTATAAAACTATAAGGATAGAAATATCTAGTCATGTTAGTACATGTTTAACTTATATTGTAATAAAAAATAATTTTTAAAGACAGTGGGGGGAAGGTTAATATATTAGAATTATTTTTAACACTTTGGTTGAATTTTAGATATTGCTAAATGACGCAGGGTAAAACGTTCAGAAAATCTAAGGTCTTAAATTTCCCTCCATCTCGCTCTCCTAACCTTCTGTTTTTATTGTTAGTTTTATTTTGTCATCTTATAACATTTACATCCTGTTCAATAATCACAGCCTTATGGTTGTTCTATTCTTTGCTCTGGTTTGTATCAGTCACGTCTCACCACCGATTTATTTTCCTTCAACTTTTTTGCCCCTGAATTCATCAAAGTAGGAGACCATTCTTTAATATCTGAAATAAAAAAGACAGACCTGAAATGATTGCCGTAGTAAGGTCTCTCCAGCAGACCAGACTACTGACCTCACTCGCCTAGAGGGTGGGGGAAGGTAGATGACGTCACTGAATGAGACAGTTGTTAGCTGGTTGGCACTCAGAGACTTGCTTATAGGAGCGAGTCCTTCTATGCTTGGCCATCTTTCCCAAGGGAGGCCATAGCACTCACCCAGCGGTGGGTGTGTAAAAGTCTGTTCACTGAATTTCAGCCTTATTGGTCCATTGATGG
The DNA here is from genome assembly GCA_006408675.1 of Madoqua kirkii. Taxonomy (NCBI): domain Eukaryota; kingdom Metazoa; phylum Chordata; class Mammalia; order Artiodactyla; family Bovidae; genus Madoqua; species Madoqua kirkii. The sequence continues at coordinate 9,006 of SJYC01134556.1, forward strand.
CTTTAAAACCGGGAATGTATCTCTGTCTCTTCACAGTATAATGGCTCCATTTTCATGGCATTTTATCTCATTTTTGCATTCTCTTTTCCTTTGGGTATTTTTTTCCTTCTAGACGGAGCTGTTCATCTCTCTTTATATGCTCTGTCTGGTTCACTCCTTTTCTTTCCTGTAGTATTTCATACATTCACCATGTCATTTCCCTTCATCTTTTTCATGCTTAACATCGGCAACATCCAGATGTTCTACATCAAACAAACGCACCTTGCAAAACAATCATGTGTTTTGTTCGGCCCACTTGGTATTTTCTACAAAATGCAAACCTATTACTGGAATTTAAAAACTAGGAGATTCCACATAAAATTCCACAGTTTAAGCTTCTCTTTAAAAAAATGTGTAAGATATGACAACCCAGGACTTACATTCTCAGCAACAATCAGCTAGAGAATTTTTACTTTGGCAGTTCTTAATCTTTAGTGAACATAGAACTATCTGGGAAGCTTATTAAAACAGCTTTTCCTGGGCTCTAGCCACAGAGTTTGTTTATAAGAGATTTGCATTTCTTTTTTTTTTTTCTTGCTTTGTGTATTTTGCCTGTTTTTTTTTTAAATACTTTATTCTATTTTACAATACTGTATTGGTTTGCCATACATTGACATGAATCAGCCACAGGTGTACACAATCTCCCAATGCTGAAGCCCTCTCCCACCTCCCACCCCTTTGGCTTCTGAGGGAGAGGGAGAGGGTGGGATGATTTGGGAGAATGGCAATGAAACATGTATACTATCATATAAGAAATGAAGCGCCAGTCTATGTTCAATACAGGATACAGGTTGCTTGGGGCTGGTGTACGGGATGATACAGGGAGATGGAGATTTGCATTTCTAACCAGTCCCTGGGTGATGCTGATATTGGCTAGGGCCCACACGTTAAGAATCATCGCTTGAAGTGAAGCTTTTACTCTCTAGTTCCCACGGACCACACTACTCCCTAAGGTCTTACAGCTAACCAGCATCACTTACTTATAGCACTTAGCTGGCCCCTACAGGCAATTAGATTTATAACACCTGTAGTCTATTTGAGGAGAAGGCAATGGCACCCCACTCCAGTACGCTTGCCTGGAGAATCCCATGGATGGAGGAGCCTGGTGGGCTGCAGTCCATGGGGTCGCAGAGAGTTGGACACGACTGAAGTGACTTAGCAGTAGCAGCAGCAGTCTATTTGATCTGAACTTTTCCTGAAAACCTGAGACCCGCTCATCCACAGTCCAAACTGCTGTTGTTGTTCACTCACAAAGTCATGTCTGACTCTTTGTGACCCCACGAACTGCAGCATGCCAAGCTTCCCTGACCTTCTCTATCTCCTGGAGTTTGCTTGAACTCATGTCCATTGAGTCAGTGATGCCATCCAACCATCCTACCTTCTGTTGCCCCCTTGGCCTCTTGCACTCAATCTTTCCCAGCATCAGGTTCTTTTTCAGTGAGTCAACTCTTTCCAATCAGGTGGCCAAAGTATTGGAATTTCAGCGTCAGCATCAGTTCTTCCAATGAATATTCAGGATTTATTTCATTTAGATTTGACTAGTTTGATCCCCTTGCAGTCCAAGGGATTCTCAAGAGTCTTCTCCAACACCACAGTTCAAAAGTATAGATTCTTTGGCACTCAGCCTTCTTCACTGTCCAACTCTTACATTTGTATATAAATACTGGAAAAACCATAGCCTTGACTAGACAGACTTTGGTTGGAAAGTGATGTCTCTGCTTTATAATACGCTAAGTGTGTCATAGCTTTAAAGCTGCATAATGTGCATTATCCAGTTTTCACAGCCTAAAGGCACACACAGCTCTTAATAAAACAGAATCTTATTTCCATGGATGGGTACCTGCAGGGAACCAGTCACCAGGATCTGGCAGGGTCACTGGGAAACAGGCTCTCTGTTATTTTCTTGCCTCTGCTGAGGTCACAAGAACTCATAATACTCTTAACTTTTACTTTAGGCTGCCTAGTCACTCTCCAGGGCTCTTTTCCCCTTTTATTGGTAGAGAGTAGTGAGAATTCTCAGGATTCTGTCACCAGCCTCCTTTCCTTGAAGCACCCTACGCTGGAAGCTTGGGTAGGTTGGCCTTCTTGGTTCTACACCAGAATCTTCTATTTATTTTCTTGTCCACCGCATTCTAAAGTTTTAAAGCCTGTCACTAGAATTTGTACCTCTTCCTTAGCTTGCCAGCTGCTACTGGAGCATTTTCGCTGGGTTTTGACACTTTTTGTGAGGTCTTCAGTAAAGAAGATTTTGTGGCCCAGCTTCCTGAAACACCTTTATGGGGAAGCCCAGCTCTGGGTAACTGCATGGACCTATTTTAGAAGGTCAGCCACTGTGTAAATCTGTGTCTCGTCGGCAGAGACTCTAATGAAATCAGTCTAGGGTGAGCGCTGGGTGTCAGTATCTTTAAACGCCCTGGGGTTACTCTAATGTCTAGCAGAACCTGAGAACCACTGCTATAGCTCATGCATTTTAAATTTTAAAGTGCGTACAAATCACTGAGGGTCTCCTTAAAGTCCAGAGTCTGAATCAGAAGGTCTGGATGTCACTGCAGAGTCTGCACTACTGTGAGTTCTCAGTGTTGCTGCCGGCGCAGGTCCTTGGACCAGTCCTTGTAGCAGGCTTCTGCAATTATTTTAGCTAATAATCTTGCCTGGACACTCGTGGTCTCTCATGTCCTCAGACACACAGTGGCCTCATCCATCCTCCTGGTGTGCAGACACCCTGCCTGAAGCAACAGACGGTCATGCATACAGACCATTCCTTTTGGAGTGTTCCGGCCTTGTGTGACAGTGAGTTCTAATTACAGAGACTGTACATGCTCAAATACTTGAGGTTTGAAGAAGGATATATAAGAAACAGTTGTTAGAGGTATCCTCTTGAATCCTACCTCAGAACAGGCTTAAGTTGTTTTTACCCAGGTTCTTGGCATTTGTCATCCCTTCTCCCAAGCAAATACAGGGCCACACAAGTAGACTCAGCACTGAGAGGCACAGGGGTAAAGTGGAGCCAGAGAGGAACGCTGAGCAACGGTGCCATCATCTCCAGAGCCGACGGAGCTGAGTCACCTGACCGCACTTTATGAAGTGCGAAAGACAAGGAGACAAAAGCAGGGATTCCCGAGGATGTTTCTGGTAGAGCAGAGAGGGAATGAAAAACCGGGGCTAGATGCCAAACTGTGTTAGCGGAACTCCACCACAAGATGGCGGCATTGGCTCAAGGAACATACGGTGTCAGTAATAGTGCAGTAGGAATTTTGTTCAGCCCTACTTCAGGGAACGATCCTTAGAGAGGTGGGTTGAAAATGATAGGAGTTAGAAACAAAACAGAGCTGCTAGATGCTGCTTTCACCTGGCCAGGAATCTCTGCATCCAGAACAATCTAGCAATGTCTAAGAAAGAAAGTGAAAGTGAAGTTGCTCAGTCGGGTCCTACTCTGCAACCCCATAGACTGTAGCCGGCCAGGCTCCTCCATCCATGGGATTCTCCAGGCAAGAGTACTGGAATGGGTTGCCATTTCCTTCTCCAGGGGATCTTCCTAACCCAGGGATCGAACTGGGTCTCCCACATTGAAGGCAGTCACTTTACCATCTGAGCCACCAGGGAAATCCTAAGAAGCAATATCTAAAGGGCACCCCTAAGATCATGGCATGTGGGGGTGAAAACTCTGAATGTTTATTGGAAGGACTGAAGCTGAAGCTCCAATACTTTTGCCACCAGATGCGAAGAGCTGACTCATTGGAAAAGATTCTAATGCTGGGAAAGATAAAGGGCAGGAGGAGTAGGGAGCAACAGAGGACGAGATGGTTGGAAGGCATCACCAACTCAACGGACATGAGTTTAAGCGAACTCCAGGAGATAGTGATGGACAGGGAAGCCTGGTGTGCTGCAGTCCATGGGGTTACAAAGAGTCAGACAGGACTCAGTGACTGAACAACAGCAACAAGAGGCAACCAAGTCACTCTTTTATATGAAAGAAAGATCCCGAGTTGTGTGCCCTCTGGATGAGTGACAATGAAATCTTTTTCTACAAACAGTAGTAGAATCCTTTTACAAAGTGAAAAAAAAAAAAAAAACTCTTCCTTTTTACATTTTTAAACTCTCTTTCAAAGTTATTATATATTGAGGGCTTGTGTAAATGGAAATGTTTTTAGTGCTTTAAGTACTCCTGCTGCTGCTAAGTCACTTCAGTCATGTCCGACTCTGTGCGACCCCATAGACAGCAGCCCACTAGGCTCCCGCGTCCGAGATTCTCCAGGCAAGAACACTGGAGTGAGTTGCCATTTCCTTCTCCAATGCATGAAAGTGAAAAGTGAAAGTAAAGTCTCCTGAGCATAGTGCACCGGCCGCTGCCGCCACTTGCACTAAGCAAGGCCAAGAGCTACCCCATGTCCAAGGTCAGGGACAGCAGCCTAGAGTGCTAGGCTGCGACGGCACAGGAACGGCTGAGAGGAGCCACTCTGAGTCCGAGGCCAGAGGCGGCGGCCGGGAAGAACAACCCCACCTCCAAGGAGTGGTGGCTGCTGGGCGCAGGAGGGCCTAGAGGAGCCATCCCACACCGAAGGTCAGGAAGGGTGGCGGGAGGAGATACCCCTCATCCAAGGTAAGGAGCAGCAGCTGCGCTTTGCTGAAGCAGCCGTGACGAGATACCCCATGCCCAAGGTAAGAGAAACCCAAGTAAACTGATAGGTATTGCAAGAGGGCATCAGAGGGCAGACA